>MU691320.1:0-72904 GCA_026770625.1 Nicotiana glauca
AATGAAAAAGAATGGTGAAATGTGATTAGTGTTCAAAGAGGGTGAAGTCACTTGTACCCAAATGTTTATCCAACCTATCCTTGAACCTACATTACAAGCCAAAAATCCCTTATGAGACCTTCAACCGAACATTCTTGAATAAGCGGCGAATTAAAATCGAACATTCTGATGGTATGACATGTTGTAGCACTTGAAGTTCGTTCTGAGAGTGAGTGTGTTTATAAATGTTCCCTCTTTTTCGTCCTTGTAAATATTGGGATTCTGGGATTTTCTTTCTGGCGAGGGTATATGAACTGTGGAGTTGAACTGAAGTTGAGCTTTTTGAGTCAAACGAGAGTGCACACAGCTGAGGGTAACATCTAGTCACAATGTTGAGGCTCAAAGTTCACATGATTGATTAGTTTTCTCTGTACATATTATTAATCTAGGAAGGGTGAAGCAATTGTAAATACATGCTTGAAGAACTAGCAATGAACACCGTCCTGAGNTATTGAGGGTGTTGATGTGCCGGAGAATTTTGGCACATTTCAATACTAATTGCTTAGGTTCTAGCTTGTTTTAATGCAATTATAACTAATAATTATGTAGATTTGTTACTCTTACAGCGCAATAGGAAGGGAAGACAACGGATATGAAAATGTGAGCAAAAAGAGAAGAAAAGAGCAAAATAGTGCACTAGTGCAACTCTGCGGACCATTCTGCGGTCGCAGATCACACATGCGGACCGCAGAATTGATCTCAAATCGCAGAGTTTTACAGAGTCTGGAGCTGAAATTCATGTCAAGAATGTGGCATAATCTGCGATCGCAGAATCAACATGCGGACCGCAGATGTGCCGCAGAATAAACAAGAAGAAAACTCAGGGTCAGGATGCGATGCAAATCTGCGGTCGCATAACTCAACTGCGGACCGCATAATGGAAATGCGATAAACAACTGACCACTAGGGTTTTGGATCTGCGGAGGAGCTGCTCTGAATGCGGACCGCAGACCTGTTCTGCGACAGATCTGCGGTCGCAGAAGTTACCTGGAAGGGTAAAATTGTCCATTTCTGTCCCGAAATTGGTCCCCCTATAAAGAGTTTTAAGAGACTTTTGTGGGCTCATCTTTTCTACTTTTTACACTACATTCCAAGACACAAATATTCTATCTTTTTTGACGCTTTTGGGTGGAAGATTCTCTCCTTTGTAAGCATTTTATGACATTAAATACTCTTTGTCTTTTGTATTTTAGTATGTGTAGCTAACTCTAAATACTAAGGTTGTGGACCCTAAATGGGTGTTATGTTAATGGGTGTTTGACATTGAATATATGTATAATGGTTGGTTGATATCTATTTACTTCTTGTTCTTCATTTATTGTTGGTGGTTGCAAACATTAACACAAGCCATTAAATTCTTGCTTTACTTGGGAAAGTGGGTTAGAACTTGGTAGAAGAAAATAGCAAAGACTCAAGGCCTTACACCTTGCTTAATAAAATCGCTTAGGGATAAGTGGGTTTTATTTGGCATACATTGATGGTTATGAATTGCAACTCTTTTACATTTGGGAAAATTTAGAAGAGGAAATACTACTCAACTATTGGGAAATATTGGGTAGTTGCTTAGACATCAATTGCATATCAAGAACCGACCATTAGAAATATATCATATTAACACCGATAGCATTACACTTCATTAAAGGGGACACAACCTTGGTTTAATCAATCTCATTAATTATCATATCAAAAATTCAAATAGTTATCATTCCAAATCAACTGTCTTCCATACTCTCGATACCATCACTCTACACACCTGTTACTATTAACCGAGTAGAATTACGATCTCAGTCGGGCAACACACTAAGTTAAGTAACCTTTTCACACCTATTCCCTGTGGGATTCGACCCCAACCTTGTTGGGTTATTATATTTGACATCGACCGCCTTACACGAATTATTAAAGTGTAATTTGAGCGTGTCACTCCCACGCAGAGCCTGATTTAATATCGCGGCATGATGCAAGTGAGTGCATTTAAGGCTCGCTCGACCTCTGAGGTTTAGTTAGGTGGATCTCAGACCCTTACTTTTGTTCATTCATGCCCAAATATAGTTTCTCTCTGCCCATTAACTCTAAACGTACGAGTGTCTTTCTCTGCAGCAATCTCTACAGCACCTGAAGGGAATACTTCAACCCCTCGAAACGGTCCAGACCATCTTGACTTAAGCTTACCAGGGAATAGCCGCAATCTTGAGTTATAGAGCAATACCATGTCCCAGGGTTTGAAATGTCGCTCAACAATGTTCTGGTCATGTAACCTCTTCTTTCTTTCCTTGTACAATCTTGTGCTCTCAAAAGAAAGATGTCTGAACTTGTCAAGCTCATGCCACTCAGTGATTCTAGTTGTGCATGCAACTTTAATATCTAAGTTCAACTGCTTCAATTCCCACCACGTTTTAAGTTCAAGTTCCACTGGCAGGTGACAGGCCTTTCCAAACACCAACTTATATGGTGACATACCAATTGGTGTTTTAAACGCAGTACTGTAGGCCCATAGTGCATCATCTAGCTTTCTCGCCCAATCAATTCTTGTGGCGTTCACAGTCTTGGTTAATAGACTCTTTATCTCTCTGTTGGACACTTCAACCTGCCCACTAGTTTGCGGGTGATACGGAGTAGCCACCTTGTGGCGTACGTTATACTTTAAAAGTAACTTTTTGAAGGCTTTATTACAGAAGTGAGTGCCTCCGTCGCTGATAATCGCTCGTGGTGTCCCAAATCGAGTGAATATGTTCTTTTTCAAAAATCTCACCACGACTCTTGCATCACTAGTGGGCAACGCAGTATCTTCGACCCACGACACGGAATCCAAAACAACAAGTATGTATTTATTGCCAAAAGAGCTGACGAAGGGACCAGTGAAGTCAATCCCCGAGACATCAAACACTTCCACCTCTTGAATTGGGTTCATCAGCATCTCGTGGAGGCGGGAAATGTTCCCAGTCCACTGACATTCATTACATCCCTTTACCCATAGGTGCGCGTCTCTAAACACTATTGGCCAAAAGAATCCGGCCTTAAGCACTTTCGCAGCTGCCCTGACCCCTCCAAAGTGTCCTTCATATGCCGATGCTTGACAAGCCTGCAAAGAAGATTGTTCTATCTCGGGGACACACCTCCGGATCATATTGTCAACACATATTCTAAACAGATAAAGCTCATCCCAATAATACATGCGGCTATCACAATAAATTTTTTTTCTTTGGATAGATGAAAGGTCATGGGAAACTATACCACTGGCCAGGTAATTAGCAAAGTCTGCATACCATGGCGCTTCCTCAAGATTAGTAGCGAGCAGCTGCTCTTCTGGAAAGGTTTCCAGGATATCTTCGTCCTCGATTGATTTTTTAGCTCCTTCAAGTCATGATAGATGATCAGAGACTTGATTTTTTATGCCCTTACGGTCATGAATTTCGAGGTCGAATTCTTGAAACAGTAGCACCTAACGAATCAGGCACGGCTTAGACTCCTTCTTCTCAATTAGGTACCTGAGAGCTGTGTGATGAGTATATACAATTACCTTGGAACCAATCAGATATGATCGAAACTATTCAAAAGCAAACACCACACCCAACATCTCCTTCTCAGTCACAGTGTAATTCAGCTGAGCTCCACTCAACGTTCTACTAGCATAGTATATTGGATGCATCATCTTGTCTTTCCGATGTCCCATCACTGCCCCCACTGTGTAGTCACTAGCAGCATACATGAGTTTGAATGGTTTCTCCCAGTCGGGGGCAACTATGATAGCTGCTGTGACTAGCCTCTTTTTGAGCTCCTCAAATGCTACCCTGCAATCACCAGAGAACAAGAAAGGGTGATATTTTTCTAACAACTTACATAGAGGGTTGGCAATTTTAGAGAAGTCTATTATGAATCGCCGATAGAAACCGGCATGCCCGAGGAAGCTTCTGATTGCTTTGACTGAAGTTGGAGGGGATAACTTTGCTATCACATCTACCTTAGCACGATTCACCTAAATTCCTTTGCTTGACACCAAGTGTCCTAAGACTATGCCCTCTTGTACCATAAAATGGCACTTCTCCTAATTCAGAACCAGGTTAGTCTCGATACACCGCTTCAGCACACGAGTCAGATTTTTTAGGAACTCATCAACTGAGTTCCCCACCACTGAGAAGTCATCCATGAAAACCTCCATTATATCCTCTACCATGTCAGTGAATATGGCTATGATGCACTGTTAGAATGTGGTGGGTGTGTTGCATAGGCCAAAGGGCATCCTCCGAAAGGTATAAATGCCATACGGGCAAGTGAAAGAGGTTTTCGCTCTGTCCTCCGGTGCAATGGAGATCTTATTGTACCCGGAGTACCCATATAGAAAACCGAAATGTGACCTCCCTGCCAATGTTTCTAACATCGGCTTAATGAAGGGAAGTGGGATGTGGTCTTACCGTGTGGCTAGAGTTAACTTTCGATAGACCATGCAAATTCTCCAGCCCATGACGGTTCTTGTTGAGATCCATTCATTGTTATCATTTTTAACTACCTTTATGCCACCCTTTTTAGGAACACATTGAACTAGGCTAACCTAGTTGCTGTCAGAGATTGGGAAAATAATTCCCGTATCTAACCACTTGATTACTTCTTTCTTCACCACTTCGTTCGTGTTGGTGTTCAGCCATCTTTGGTGTTCCCTGGAAGGTTTGTGTCCCTCTTCTATTAGAATTTTGTACATACAGTAGGCGGGGCTGATCCCCTTTATATCTGCCATGGTCCACCTAATGGCAGTCTTGCACTCCTTAAGTACCTGCAATAGTTGTTGAGCCTACACATCAAACAAACTAGATGAGATAATAACAGGTAATGTGGAGTTAGGTCCAAGAAATTCATACCTGAGATGAGAGGGAAATTGCTTTAATTCAAGCTTTGGTGGTTCTTCGATGGATGGCTTGGCTGGAGGAGTTTGTTCATTTTCCAAGTGCAAGGGCTCAAACTCTAGGGTTTTATCTAAGAACCCTCTACCCTCTAACGCCAACACCCATTCCACCAGATCCTCTCCATTTACCTCATCCATATTCATTAGACATGCAGCAAGGGGGTCCTCAATAGTCAGCCTTTCATCATCAGTATCTACAATTACATCCACGACATTAATAAGAGAGCAATTAGCAAATTCACTTGGTCGCCTCATAGATTTCTGCACATTGAATGTTATTTCTTCATCGTTCAGTCTCATCTGGAGCTGCCCAGTCTCACAATCAATTAGAGCTCTCCCCGTCGCCAGGAACGGTCTTCCTAAAAATTATGGGAATCTCTTCATCCACCTTACAGTCTAGGATCACAAAATATGCAGAGAACACAAATTTCCCTACCTAAATCAGCACATCGTCTAGGATTCTAGAGGGTCGTTTCACTGACTTGTCAGCCAGCTGCAACAACATAGAGGTAGGACTAGCTCTTCCAATGCCCAACCTCTTATAAATTGCTAGGGGCATAAGATTGATGTTGGTCCTTAGATCACACAATGCCTTAGCAAAAGCAAAATTACCAATAGTGCATGGAATTGTAAAGCTCCCTGGATCAGACAGCTTTTCCACAATTGGTCTAGTCACCACTGCACTACAGGACAAAGTAAGAGCAACTGTGGCCAAGTGTTGGAAATCAAACTTTCGGGACATCAAGTCCTTCATCATTTTTGCATATCCTGACATCTCCTTCAAAGCTTCAATCAATGGTATATTTACCTGGATTTGCTTTAGTTTTTCAAAGAACTTCTTGTATTGCTCCTCCTTTTTGTACTTAGCCAGCATCTGAGGAAGGGTGGAAGGGGTCTCTTCTTCCCAATCAATTAGGACTGATCTTTCTCAGATGCTACATCAACCACTGGCTCCTGGACTGTTTCAGCTTCCTTCTCATTCTCATTGTGAATGCTATTTTCTTATAAAGTAGGTTAGACTGTTACCTCTGTCAGTTTTGTTGATTCATCCAGCTCGATGGGCATTGGTATGAGTGTCTCGACCTATTTAGCTTCTCGAGCCATTTTTTGCTCTTCATCTAGATATCTGCCATTACGTAGACTCATCGCCATCAGCTGCTTCGGTCCCTGATCTTTTGGTTTTATCTGGGTATTTGTAAGTACTGTCCCATGAGGACAATTGTTCAGAGACATCGAAATCTGGCCCACCTGTACCTCAATATTTTTGATTGCTGCATCATGTGCATCGACTCTCTCATTAATTTTTGCATTAGACCCAATAACCTGTTGCATCATTGCTTCAAGTCTTGCAAACCCGTCTTCCTGCCTCCCACCATGCTACTGCTGAGGTGGGTGATACCCCTACTGCTGATTCTGATTATTGTATCCTTGTGGTCGTGGATAAGGTGCCATATTATTGGACCATGTTCCCAGTGTTGAATTGTAGCTGTGCTGGCCTGTACTGCTGATTTTTTTTTACCCCAATTCTGACCACCTTGTCTCTGGCAGCCATAATTAAACACATAGTTCACATCTTCAAGGTAGTGATGATGATCGTGTTCTGCATTCCACTGATTACCAACTGGCTGACTAATGCAACATGCGCACAAGCCCCCATAAGTAGTATCAACAGTATGTACCTGCTGTTTCTGCCCTGACTTTTCCACCTTTTTGTTGAGTATGCTCATCTTTTTCAACAAGGTAGCCATATTTTATGTGACGACCCAAAGGGGTCATCACCGGATTTCTCTCTTTTTTCGAACTTCTAAGGCCTTAAAAACCTCACTTTTAGTTTCCTCGATTTGCGTGCGTAGTCTGAGCGCGTAGCCAGAAAGCTTTTATGTTGAAATATGTGAATTCTGTTAAATATTTGAAGAATTTTGATATTAATATGATTAAAGTTGACTTTGGTCAACGTTTTGGGTAAACTGACCCGGACCCGTGATGGGGCGGTCCCGAAGGGTCCGTAGAAAAATATGGGACTCGGGCATGTGCCCGGAGTCGAAATCCGAGGTCTAGAACCCAAGTAAAAGAATTTTTTCTGTTAAATTAATTTCTAAAATTATTAAGGAACGAAATTAAAAATTGGTTAAAAGACTTTGGTATCGGGCTCGTATTTTGTTTCTGATGCCCGGTACATGTCTTAAGTATGTGTTAAGTGCTTTCTGTGAAGTTTGGTCGAAATCGGAAGTCATTTGACGTGTTTCGGACCTAAATATCTAAAGTTTGAAGTTTATGTAGTTATAATGAAAAACGATGAATTTTGGGCTTGATTCAACGATTTTGATATTATTTTGGTGATTTGATCGCACGAATAAGATCGTAGGATGTTGTTGAGTTAATGTGTGTGATTGGTCGGGAGCCCCGAGGGCTCGGGTGTGATTTCGGAGGTGTTCGGGGTGGTTTTGGACTTAAGATGTTAGCAGATTTTCTGCAAGTTTTGCATAGGGATTTTCTTCATCGCATTCGCATCGTTAGGTTTGCGTTCGCGTAGCTCTAGGCCTTCCCCCTTCGCGTTCGCGTCTTGACCCTCGCGAACGCGTGAGCCAAATTCAGGCTCTAGTATTTCCCATCTTCGCATCCGCGTTCTGACCATCGCGATCGCGATGATTTATTGTGTCCTCTATCACGTTTGCATCCCTTAACATGCGTTCGCGTAGGTCAATCCTGGACCCTTAGTATTTTTCCTCTACGCGCTCGCGTTGACCCTCACGAGAATGCGATGAATTTCCCAGTTTACCCTTCACGAATGCAGCCCCTTTCCCGCAAATGCGAAGGGCAATTTTGCCCAGTGAATTTTTAAGTTCAAAACAGAGCCATTACGGGATTATTCCTATTTTCCATAAACCTTGTCTTCTCCACAGAACATAGGCGATTTTTAGAGCTATTCTTCACTAAAGCTTCTTGGGTAAGCATTATCTAACTCGTTTTCTTCTTTTTCTATCATCATTTATCAAATTCCTAGACCTAAATCATGAAATCAAAGTAGGAATTAGGGATTTTTGGGTAGTTAGGGTTTTGAGAATTTTGGGTGATTCAACCCCAATTTGGGGTCGAATCTTAAAACAAATTATATATTTGGACTCGTGGGGGTTATGGGTGACTAGGTTTTGGTCCGAACCTCGTGTTTGGACCATGTGGGCCCGGTGTCGAATTTTGGTATTTTTTTGAAGAATGCTAGGATATTAATTTCTAGGCTATGTGATTATGTTTTTTGAGTCTTTATTGATATTATTGAATTAATTATGCCTAGATATTATTGTTTCGGAGTCGGATTGTAGAGGAAAAGCGGTTGTTGTGGGTTGATTTGGCCGTGGAAGTTGAGGTAAGTGTTTGGTCTAACTTTGGCTTGAGGGAATAGGAGTAGAGTCTTATTTGCTAATTGCTATTTGTCGAGTACGGTGTATAGGCATGGTGACGAGTATCTATACACTGGTGTCGAGCATGACCGTGAGTCCTGAATTGCTAAATTATCGAATTCTTAATTGTTGTTTATGAGGACTTTGTTGGAAATCTTTAAACACTGAGCCGGTAATTGTTGAGAGTGAGCATTGATTTAAATGTGTTAAGTATAAATTGAATAAGTTTGGCTATAGCTGGATCTCCCCTGCCGGGATACTTTATAATACTATCTTGTTTCCTTGCCAGGATTATTTTGTGTATTGTGTTGAAAGAAATGGAATCGTGTGGCACGCTGACCACGAGGTATTACGAAATGGGATCGACTGGTACGCCTACAACGTGATATTATGAATGGGAGCGAGTGGTACGTCTACCACATGATATTATGAAATGGAATCGAGTGGTACGCCTACCACGTGATATTATGAAATAGGAGCAAGTGGTACACCTACCACGTGATATTATAAAATGGGATCGAGTGGTACACCTACCACGTGATATTATGAAATGGGATCGAGTGGTACGACTACCACATGATACTATGAAATGGGAGCGAGTGGTACGCCTACCACGTGATATTATGAAATGGGATCGAGTGGTACGCCTACCACGTGATATTATGAAATGGGATCGAGTGGTACGCCTACCACGTGATATTATGAAATGGTATTGAGTGGTATGCCTTCCACGTGATATTATGAAATGTGAGCGAGTGGCACGCCTACCACGTGATATTATGAAATGGGATCGAGTGGTACGCCTACTACGTGATATTATGAAATGGGATTGAGTGGTATGCCTACCACATGATATTATGAAATGGTATCGAGTGGTACGCCTACCACGTGATACTATGAAGTGGGAGCGAGTGGTACACCTACCACGTGATATTTTGAGAAATGGGATCGAGTTGCACGCCTGCAACGAGAGCAAATTGAAACAAGTGAAAGTAGTTTGTTTTTGCCTTATTCTGTGTTAGGAGAAATCAGATGCAGTTTCCTTGTTATTCTTGATATTCCGTTTCATCTGCTACCCCATAAGCATCTTCCCCTCCCAGTATTTATTTTTACTTTCTGCTATTTTTTTGTTGTACTTGTATATATATATCTGCACAGGTTTATCTGGTAGTCTGGTCTAGCCTCGTCACTACTTTGCCGGGGTTAGGCCAGGCGCTTACCAGCACATGGGGCCGGTTTTGCTGATGCTACATTCTGTGCATATTTTGAACAGATCCAGGTGTTGGTGCAGCATTTGAGTAGCAGTAGTATTCTAGCAGCGAGCTTTCAGTCCAGGGACATTTGAGGTAGCCTTGCTGACGTCCGCAGGGCCGGAGTCCTTTCTGTTTTTTACAGTTTTTTATCATTTGTACTGAAGCAGACAATTTATGTTTCATTCAAACCTTGTATTTAGTATTCTATAGACGTTCGTGAGTATTGTGACATCAGTCCTGGGTAGAGGATTTTGTTAAACTTCTGCATTTCTTTCAGTTAATTATATTTGAGACTTCCGCTTTATCATATTATGTTTTATTTTCATTAAATGGACGATAGTTTCTAAAAGAAGTAAATTGAGTTGGCTTGCCTAGCTCTTATTAGTAGGTGCCATCACGACTCCCGAGGGTGGGAAATCCGGGTCATGACAAGTTGGTCTCAGAGTGCTAGGTTACATAGGTCTCACAACTCACGAACAAACTCGGTATAGTCTGAGGGATCGGTACGGAGACGTCTGTATTTATCCCCTAGAGGCTACAGAGTTAGGAAAGTTTCACATTTGTTCTTTCTTGTCGTGCGATTCTATTTCTCAAGTACCAATTGAATTTCTATTCTGTTCCTCTGCAGAGGGTGAGAACACGTGCTTCCTCTTCTAGCGCGCAGCAGTCCGAGCCCCCAGCAGCAGCTCCAGTGGCGGAGCCTCAGGTTGATTTTGAGGAGGAGGTTCCCGCCCCAGCAGTTCCGGTAGGCCCAACTCAGGTCCTAGAGGGGCTCATTGCTATCCCAGTTCTTCAGGACGCTCTAGTCCGATTGGTAGGCTTCACGGAGAGTGCCATTCAAGCGGGTTTGCTTCCAGGAGTTCAGCCAACGGTGGCAGATCAGTCGGGTACAGTGGCTTAGGCCGGGAGTGAGATCACTTTTCAGGAGGTGTCCAATATGGGCCGTAGAGTTGAGGTGGTCCTGCCACAGCGAGGCGATCATAGGTCGGATAAGAGGCCCTGTCATGTAGGCAGATTCAGTGGTACCTCGTCAGGAGGTAGAGGTTCTTATTGTAGAGGCCATTCTCCCAGGCCTTTTTAGTCAGCTCTCCAGGTCACTCATGGTACTTCAGGTGGTCATTCATGTCGACAGGGTCAACCTTAGTTCCCTCAGGTGCAGTGTTTGTGTAGGTGTTATGAGTGTGGTGAGTATGGTCACAACAAGAGGGTTTGCCCGAGGTTGAGGGGTGCTCAGCCGCAGCAGACGAGGTCTTGCCATGCTTGTGGTGATCCGAGGCACATTGTCAAATATTGCCCTCGAGTTTATGTCCAGCATCAGAGTTCTCGTGCTATGATTCAGGCACCGAAGGTTCCACAGCCTGCCCAGCCAGCTATAGGGGGTGGCAGAGGTGTTAGAGGTGGAGGTAGAGGTCTTAGAGGTAGAGTTCAGGTCGCCAGAGGTTGGCCAAAGGTTGAGTCTTCAGGTGAAGACATTACAGGTACCATTATTATTTGTATTAGAGATACCTTAGTGGTATTTTTCCTTTGGTCTATGTATTCGTATGTGTCGTCCTATTTTGCACCCTACCTGGCTATGCCCAGTGATGCTTTGGGTATTCCTGTTTATGTATCTATACCGGTGGGTGATTCGATAGTGGTCAACCGAGTTCATCGTTCCTGTGTGGTAGTGTTTGAGATTATTCAGACCCATGTTGACTTATTGCTCTTAGACATCGTGGATTTCGACGTTATATTAGGGATGGATTGGTCAAGAAGGCGTGTTTAGCTTATCTAGCGTATGTTCGTAATTCCAGCGCAGAGGTTCCATCTATTAATTCTGTTCCTATTGTCTGGGAGTTCCCCGTGGTTTTCCCTTCAGACCTGCTGGGTATGCCACCCGATAGTAATATTGATTTCTATATTGATCTAGCTCTGGGCACTCAGCCCATTTCCATTCCTCCGTATCGCATGGCCCTGCCAGAGTTTAAAGAGTTAAAGTATCAATTGCGGGATTTGTTGGAGAAGGGTTTCAGCAGACCTAGTGCTTCTCCTTGGGGTGCGCCGGTGTTATTTGTGAAGAAAAAGGACGGTTCGATGAGGATGTGCATTGATTATCGGCAATTGAACAAGTGACGATTAAGAAAAGTATCCACTGCCGAGGATTGATGATTGTTTGACCAGCTTCAGGGCGTGAAAGGTGTTTTCAAAGATAGACTTGAGATCTGACTACCACCATTTGAGGATTAGGGCATCCGATGTCCCTAGGTCAGCATTTTTCACTCAGCATGGGCATTACGAGTTTTTGGTCATGTCATTTGGGTTGACCAATGCCCCAACAACATTTATGGAGTTGATGAATCGAGTGTTCTTGCCTTATTTGGATTTGTTCATGGTAGTCTTTATTGATGATATTCTGGTGTACTCCCGTAACCAGGAGGAGCACGAGCAGCACCTCAGAGTGGTTCTTCAGACTTTGAAGGATAGTCAGTTATATGCTAAGTTCTCGAACTATGAGTTCTAGGTGAGTTCGGTTGCATTTCTGGGTCATGTTGTATCAGTAGAGGGTATTCAGATGGACCCGAAGAAGATTGAGGCAGTCAAGAACTGGCCTCGACCAGCATCAGCTACGGAGATTCGGAGTATTCTTAGGGTTAGTAGGTTACTACCATCGGTTCACGCAGGGATTTTCATCTAATGCAGCCCCGATGACCAGATTGACCCAAAAGAGTGCCCAGTTCATATGTTCAGATGAGTGTGAGGCGAGCTCTCAAAAGCTCAAGACAGCCCTAACTACGTCACCAATATTGGTTTTGCCCACAGGCTCAGGGCCTTATAAAGTTTATTGTGATGCTTCCAGTATTAGGCTTGGTGCGGTATTGATGCAGGATGGCAAGGTCATTGCTTATGCTTCGAGGTAATTGAATATCCACGAGAAGAATTATCCAATTCATGATCTAGAATTGGCAGCCATTGTTCATGTTTTGAAGATCTGGAGGCATTATTTATGTGGTGTGACGTGTGAGATGTACACTGATCATAAGAGTTTGCAATACTTATTCAAGCAGAAGGAGTTAAACATGAGGCAGCGGAGGTGGTTAGAGCAATTGAATGATTACGATGTTACTATTTTATACCACCCGGGGAGAGCCAATGTGGTGGTCGATGCATTGAGTAGGAAGTCCGCCAGCATGGGTAGTCTTGTTTATATTCTGGTCAGCCAGAGGCCGCTTGCTTTGGATATTCAGGCCTTGGCCAATCGGTTTTTGAGGTTGGACATTTTTGAGCCTAGCCGGGTGTTAGCTTGCACGATCGCTCGTTCTTTACTATTGAAGCGCATCCGTGATCGGCAGTTTGATGATCCCATTAGTGTGTCCTGAGAGATACGGTTCAACGTGGAGGTGCCACGAAGGTGACCTTAGAGGATGATGGTGTTTTGAGATTGCAGGGGCGAGTTTGTGTGCCCAATGTCGATGGGATTCGAGAATTACCATGGATTTCGTTACTGGACTTTCGATGACTCGAAAGAAGTTTGATGTTATTTGGGTCATTGTTGATAGGCTGACCAAGTCAGCGCATTGTTGCAGCCACTTATTCATCGAAGAGGTTAGCTGAGATCTACATCTGAGAGGTTGTTCGCTTTCGTGGGGTGGCGGCATCTATCATTTCGGATCGGGGTACGCAGTTTACCTCGCACTTCTGGAGAGAAGTTCAGCAGGAGTTGGGCACCCAGGTTCAGTTGAGCACAGCATTCAATCTTCAGACGGACGGCCAGTCTGAGAGGACTATTCAAATATTGGAGGATATGCTCCGAGCCTGTGTCATTAATTTTGGAGGCTCGTGGGATCAATTTTTGCCTTTAGCAGAGTTCGCCTGCTACAACAACTACCAGTCTAGCATTTAGATGGCTCCATATAAGGCGTTGTATGGTAGGCGATATCGGTCTCCAGTGGGATGGTTTGAGCCTGGAGAGGCTTGGTTATTGGGTAGAGATTTAGTCTATGAGGCCTTGGATAAGGTCAAGATCATTCAGGACAGGCTTCGTTCTGCTCAGTCGCGGCAAAAGAGTTATGCGGATCGCAAGGTTCGAGATGTAGCTTTCATGGTTGGTGAGAGAGTATTGCTCCGTGTATCGCCTATGAAGGGTGTGATGAGATTTCGGAAGAAGTGCAAGCATAGCCCTAGGTTCATTGGCCCATTTAAGATTCTTGATCGTGTGGGAGAGGTGGCCTACAGACTTGCCTTGCCACCTAGCTTGTCAGCCCTGCATCTAGTGGTTCATGTGTCTATGCTTCGGAGGTATCACGACGATCCTACCCATGTGTTAGTTCAGCACTATCCAGTTGGACAAGGATCTGTCTTACGAGGAGGAGCCGATACCTATTCTAGACCGGCAGGTTCAATAGTTGAGGTTGAAGAGTTTTCCTTCAGTGCGTGTTCAATGGAGAGGTCAGCCTCCTGAGGCATCGAACGGTTGTTTTAGAGGTGGAGAATGTGACGACCCAAAGGGGTCATCACCGGATTTCTCTCTTTTTCAGCTCTTTTGATGCCTTGAAAACCTCACTTTTAGTTGCCTCAATTTGCATGCACAGTCCGGGCGCATAGCCGAAAAGCTTTTATGTTGAAATATGTGAATTCTGTGAAACATTTGAAGAATTTTGATATTAATATGATTAAAGTTGACTTTGGTCAACGTTTTGGGTAAACGGACCTGGACCCGTGATGGGGCGGTCTCGGAGGGTCCGTAGAAAAATATGGGAATCGGGCATGTGCCCGAAGTCGAAATCCGAGGTCTAGAACCCGAGTAAAAGAATTTTTCTATTAAATTATTTTCTGAAATTATTAAGGAAAATGGAAATGAAAAATTGGTTAAAAGACTATGTATCAGGCTCGTATTTTGGTTCCGACGCCTGGTACAAGTCTTAAATATGTGTTAAGCATTTTCTGTGAAGTTTGGTCGAAATCAGACGTCATTTGACGTGTTTCAGACCAAAATATCTAAAGTTTGAAGTTTATGATGAAAAATGATGAATTTGGGGCTTGATTTAATGATTTTGATATTATTTTAGTGATTTGATCGCATGGATAAGTTCGTAGGATTTTGTTGAGTTAGTGTGTGTGATTGGTTGGGAACCCGAGGGCTCGGGTGTGTTTTTGCAGGTGTTCGGGGTGGTTTTGGACTTAAGAAGTGAGCAGATTTTCTGCAATTTTTGCACAGGGGTTTTCTTCATCGCGTTCGCATCGTTAGGTTCGCGTTCGCGTAGCTCTGTGCCTTCCCCCTTCGTGTTTGTGTCTTGACCCTCGCGAACGCATAAGCCAAATTCAGGCCCCAGTATTTCCCTTTTTCGCGTTCGCGTTCTGGCCATCGCGATCGCGATGATTATTGTGTCCACTATCGTGTTCGCGTCCCTTAACACGCGTTCGCATAGGCCAATCTTGGACCCCAGCATTTTTGCTCTACGTGTTCACGTTTACCCTCACGCGAACGCGATGAATTGCCTAGTTTACCCTTCACGAACGCGGCCCCTTTCCCGCGAACGCGAAGGGCAATTTTGCCCAGCGAATTTTTAAGTTCAAAATAGAACCATTACGGGATTATTCCCATTTTTCATAAACCTTGTCTTCTCCACAGCACATAGACGATTTTTAGAGCTATTATTCACCAAAGCTTCTTGGGTAAGCATTATCTAACTCGTTTTCTTCTTTTTCTATCATCATTTATCAAATTCCTAGACCTAAATCATGAAATCATAGTAGGAAGTAGGGGTTTTTGGGTAGAGTTAGGGTTTTGAGAATTTTGGATGATTAAACCTCAATTTGGGGTCGAATCTTAAAATAAATTATATATTTGTACTCGTGGGGTTATGGGTGACTAGGTTTTGGTCCGAGCCTCATGTTTGGACCATGTGGGCCCGGTGTTTAATTTTGGTATTTTTGGAAGAATGCTAGGACATTCATTTCTATGCTATGGGATTATGTTTTTGAGCCTTTATTGATATTATTGAATCAATTATGCCTAGATATCATTGTTTCGGAGTCGGATTGTAGAGGAAAAGCGGTCGTTGTAGATTGATTTGGCTGTGGAAGTTGAGGTAAGTGTTTGTAATAACTTTGGCTTGAGGGAATAGGAGTAGAGTCTTATTTGCTAATTGCTATTTGTCGAGTACGGTGTACAGGCATGGTGACGAGTATCTATAATTTTGTGTCGAGCATCACCGTGAGTCCTGAATTGCTAAATTATCGAATTCTTAATTGTTGTTTATGAGGACTTGGTTGGAAATATTTAAACACTGAGCCGGTAATTTTTGAGACTGAGCATTGATTTAAATGTGTTAAGTAGAAATTGAATAAGTTTGGTTATAGCTGGATCTCCCCTGCCGGGATAGTTTATTATATTATCTTGTTCCCTTGTCGGGATTATTTTGTGTATTGTGTTGAAAGAAATGGGATCGTGTGGCACGCCAACCCCGAGGTATTACGAAATGTGATCGAGTGGTACGCCTTCCACGTGATATTATGAAATGGGAGCGAGTGGTACGCCTACCACATGATATTATGAAATGGGATCGAGTGGTACGCCTACCACGTGATATTATGAAATGGGATCGAGTGGTATGCCTACCACGTGATATTATGAAATGGTAGCGAGTGGTATGCCTACCACGTGATATTATGATATGGGATCGAGTGGTACGCCTACCACGTGATATTATGAAATGGGAGCGAGTGGTACGCCTTCCATGTGATATTATGAAATGGGATCGAGTGGTACGCGTACCACGTGATATTATAAAATGGGATCGAGTGGTACGCCTTTCACGTGATATTATGAAATGGGATCGAGTGGTACGCCTACCACGTGATACTATGCAATGGGAGCGAGTGGTACGCCTACCACGTGATATTTTGAGAAATGGGATCGAGTTGCACGCCTGCAACGAGAGGAAATTGAAACAAGTAAAAGTAGTTTGTTTCCCTTATTCTGTGTTAGAAAAAATCATATGTAGTTTCCTTGTTATTCTTGATATTCCGTTTCATCTGCTACCCCATAAGCATGTTCCCCTCCCAGTATTTATTTTTACTTTCCGCTATTATTTTGTTGTACTTGTATATATATCTGCACATGTTTATCTGGTAGTCTGATCTAGCCTCGTCACTACTTCGCCGGAGTTAGGCTAGGCATTTACCAACACATGGGGTCGGTTGTGCTGATGCTACACTCTGTGCATCTTTTGCACTTATCCAGGTGTTAGAGCAGCATTTGAGTAGCAGTAGCATTCCAGGAGCAAGCTTTCAATCCAGGGACATTCGAGGTAGCCTTGCTGACGTCCGCAGGCCCGAAGTCCTTTCTATTTTATTCAGTTTGCTATCATTTGTACCGAAACAGACAGTTTATACTCATTCAAACTTTGTATTTAGTATTCTCTAGAAGTTCGTGAGTATTGTGACACCAGTCTTGTGTAGAGGATTTTGTTAAACTTCCGCATTTCTTTCAGTTAATTATATTTGAGATTTTCGCTTTATCATATTATGTTTTGTTTTCATTAAATGGACGATATTTGTGAAAAGAAGTAAATTGAGTTGGCTTGCTTAGCTCCTATTAGTAGGCGCCATCATGACTCTAGAGGGTGAGAAATCCGGGTCGTGATATTTTCAGCCATAGAATTGGATGGATCTAAATGCACTGAGTGCACCACTGGAGTGATAGGTGCATTTCTGGTTATCTATCTCGAATTCTGTGCAATTTTGTCGAGCAGACTCTGGCCCTGTCTCCATGTTTTGCTCAAGAATGCCCCACCAGCTGAAGCATCAACAATGTTCTTTACGCTATCTGACAATCCCATGTAGAACCACTGACCCAACATTAGATCTGGAACACCATGGTGTGGACATATGACCAGCATCCCTTTAAAACGCTCCCATATTTTATGCAAAGTCTCCATTGGTCTCTATTTAAAGCTCAAAATCTCATCAATTTGTTGAGCAGTCTTGTTGGGTGGTTGGAACTTATTGTGGAATTGCCTGACTAGTTCATCCCATGTTGCTATAAAATTTATGGGGAGTGAATTCAGCCAAGTCTGGGCAGCTCATGTCACTGAGAATGGAAACAATAACAATTTGATTGCTTACGGAGTTACATTGGGTTGCCTTTGGGTTTTGCTGATAGACAAGAAATTTTTCAAGTGCTGCTGAAGATCTTCACTTTGTGACCTCGAAAATAGTCCATTATTCTGCAACAAGTGCAACATGTTATTTGTGATTTGGAATGACTCAGCCTGTATCGGCTAGACTACTATCACTATGGATAGATTCTCAGCTGTGGGTTGTGCCCAGTCATAGAGAGCAGCCTCTGGCACTGCACTATTGGTACTACTGGGTTTTCCTGGTTATCTCCTATGATTGTTTCAAATTGTGAAGTTGTTGGTTGTTGTTTGTTTTTCCGGTTGGCCCAATTCAAAGCCCTGAAAAAATTCTCGGGATTTGATAATGCTTCTAATGCTTACTAGATCTCGATGAGTTTCTAGACATGCACCTGTGCAACCAAGTCAACAAACGTTAAAATTTTAATGTAAAAATTGGGTATAGAGAAAACTGACTACACTAAGAATTTTTGTACTTCTTTCAATTGTAATTGATAAAAACGTTAATTCCCCGGCAACATCGCCAAAATTTGATCATGCCCAACTATGCCTTATAAAAGGACACGCGGACGTTGTAAATATAACCTGAGTATTTAAGCCTAGAGTTGAATCCATAGAGAATTAACCTATCAATTACCTTTGTTGGAATCATTAAATTCTTTATAATCAACTTCACCAAATGTTGTAAACAATAGTTGATGGTATCTCTAATAACTAAGATTGAAAAAAAATTAATAAATAGCTGTAAACTAAATATGCTTGGGTTGTAAATAATAATAAGAAGGTTAAAAGGTAGTGATTTCCCCTATTGATGGAAAGGTTATGTTTTATATAGATTCACAAAAATATCTCTATCAACAATGAGAACTCTTTTTACCGTAAATCTCTCCCGAGTAATCACAATAATTTACTAGACGCACTCTCCCGATATACGCTAGCTGACTTTGTTTATTACAACTCACTTTAGATTACACCCAAGGCATCGTTATCCCTAATCCTGCCTTTAAACCCTCAGTTACAGATCCCTCTTATACTTTGGGAGTGGTGTTGTTCAACAATTACCTAAATATGCACTCTCTCCTGAGTTATGCACACTAAATAGGCACAACTAATTGAGGATCCTATCAATTAACTAGAACAAACACGTAGTTGAACAAATAGAGATTAACTGGCAAACTATATTAACATAATCAAAAAGTTCATCCTTCAATAGGTTCCATCAAAACCTTAGACTAAAGTATTTATCTACTCATAACAACTTAAAGATAAACTACGAAAATATTAATCATGGAAAATTGCAAGAAAAAGAAGAAATAAAGAATTCTGATATTTTTGGGTGATCTCTCACACTTGTGTATCTTGAAAAAGTAGTATCCAAAACAAATCTGCCCTCATGTGGCCGAATTTCTACATCTTATAAGGGTTTTACACCAAGTTTTTCCGACTTGACACTTTAGTCCCGGACTTTTTCGTATTCTGCCGCGGTCCCACTGTGTTTATGCCAAGACCGCGACCAAAGTGGTCCTTTGAATCTTTAATAATGTTCTACCATGGTTCTACCGTGGTTACGTCTGACGTGACATGCCAAGTTCAGCTCTGGTTTTGTCTCTTCGCTTGGTGCATTTCGTGGGCTTTTTTTGATTGGCCTCCTTTTCTCCGTAATTGATCCCAAGCGTGCTCCATCAACTTTTTTCATTGGATATAGCCTGCAAAGCACTAATCAGAGCATTTGGTTATCACTTTTTACCACAAAGCTATACAAAAATGTGGTTCTTTTGGGATCCAATTATAGTCTAATTCACCTATTATCAGACATTACCCTCCGTGCTTTAACACTCTTCCTCACCCAAACAACAATCACAAATAAATGGGCAAGGGAGTAAACAAATGATAATTGAAATCCCAGCAAGGGAACACAATTAAACAATTAAATCCCGGCAAGGGAATACATCAATAATCTCAACATCCCGGCAAGGGCGATAATCAACAAAACAAAAAACATCCTGGCAAGGGAAAACATTAATAACTCTTTCTCTTTGTTTCGCTATTACTTCATAACTCACTTTAACATTTGAGCTAATGCGCCAAAGGGTTCAACTATCTCATATACTTTAATAATTTGTAATATAACTCGAGCCAATGCTCCTCGATGTCAAAAGGTCACGATTTCTTTCACAGGCTTTTCACAACATATAGAAATCATCACCAAGGCATGAAAGATGCAACGAAATCATGATATTCACATTATTAAGACTCACGATCATGCTAGACACCAACGTATAGATACTCTTCACCATGTATGTACATCGTACTCAACAATTAACATATAGAAAATAGGACTCAATTCCTAATCCCTTAAGCTAAGGTTAGACCAAACACTTACCTCGATGCCTCGAACACAACTCAAGTTTCAATTATAGCTCTACCGCTTAATTCCTTCGCCAGTTAGCTCGTATCTAGCAACAAGTTATTTAATTACATCAATAAACTCTAAATGAATCAATTTGAATGCATGAAAATGAGCTTTCTAAAGTTTTATCCAAAAAGTCAAAACCTCCCCCGGGTCCACGTGGTCAAAACCCAAGGTTCGAACCAAAACCCGATTACCCATTCTCCCACGAGTTCAAATATGTAATTTTTTTTTAAATCAGACCTCAAATAAGGTCCAAATACTTAATTTTTGATAAACCTAGGTTTTACCCAAAACATCTCCCCCATGAAAATTATTGATTTGAAGTTAAAATCATGTTAAAAGATGTTAATGATTGACGAAAACTAGTTAAAAATGACATACAATCGATTTGGAGAAGAAAGGTTGTATGAAAAATTGCCTCTTATGTTTTTGGGGTCTTAAAAATTGAAAACTAACTAAAAATCCCATCTAAATATACTGCCCTTAGATGCCTTGTGCGGACTGCACAAAATCAACTGCGGTCGTACAGGCTTCCTACATTTTGTAATGACAGGCCTTAGTATTTTGGCCATAACATTCCCTACTGATGTCCAAATGCCAATTATAATATGTTTCTAAAAACTAGACACGAAGGATACAATGCTTGTTTTGGAATCATGTCAAAATTCCTTATGTATCAAAAGATATAGGCTTCCGACGTTGGACCAGTGAAGGTTTCTTTACCTCGGACCGCACCAAAACTAGTGCGGCTGCACAAGCCTCTCTGTGGCAGCAGTCCATATCGTGCAGACCGCACTGCCGTATTCAGAGGTCCTGCACCTCTCTTAGCCTGTAATAGCTCCGTTTAAAGCTTAAGACACTGTGGAACTTACCCGAAACTCACCCAAGCCTTCGAAACTCTAAACCAAATGTACACAAAATTTGAAAAACATCCAACCGATTTATTCGTGTAATCAAATTATCAAAGTAATATCATAAACATCAAATTAAATCTCAAGATCAATAAAAATTTCTCAAAACTTCTTTAAACATCAATTTTTGCAATTTAAGTCTGAATCACGTCAAATGACATTCATTTTTTACCAAATTTTACAGAAATGACTTAACCCATATATAAGACCTGTACCGGGCACCAGAAGTAAAATACGTACCCAATACTAACATGTTATAATCAGATTTCAATTAAATTTTTCTTAAATAATTACAAAAATAATTTTCTTTAAAAAATTATTTCTCGGGCTTGGGACCTCTGAATTCTATCTCGGGCATACGTCCATGTCCCATATTTTCCTACGGACCCTCTAGAACCATCGAATCACGAGTCTGGATATGTTTACCCAAAGGTTGACCGAAGTCAAATTTGTTCATTTTACAGTCAAAGCTTATCATTTTTCACAGACTTTCACATATAAGCTTTCTGGCTACGCGCCCGGACTATGTACGTAAATTGATGTAACTCTAAATGAGGTTTTCAAGGTCTTGGGTTTAGTTTAAAATAAGTGATGGCCTTTTGAGTCATCACAATTTAAAGCATAAAAAAAGAGGAAAGTAGCTAAAAAAAACATAGTAACTGCAAAGAGTTATGCAAAGGTATGTCCTTAAAGGACATACCAGAAGCTAAAAATTGTATGAAATTATATTCTCTTGATAACAAGATGTGACGACCCGGCCCGTCGTCACGTGAGTTACCGCCCCATTTTCCCCATGTTGTGTTGCTTTATGTTTTAATATCAGTATTTGATTTAATAGGCTAGCGTTGGATTGATTTTAGTTGGAAATGAGGCACTTAGCCTCTTAGAAGGAAGCTTGTTTAAGAAAAGTTAACTGGAAGTTGACTATATAGTTAGAGAGCTCGGATGTGAGTTCCGGTGGTCCGGTGTAGAATTAGGCTTGAATTGGCAAAGTTTGAATTTTGGCGGATTCTGGTTCATAGGTGAGATTTTGATTCGAGTGTCAGAATGGAATTCTGAGAGTTGCAGTAGCTTCATTAGGAGATTTTGTATATGTGTGCAAAATTTCAGGTCATTCGGACGTCGTTTGATCGGGTTATTGATCGAATGTGAGTTTCGGAAGTTTAAAGAAAACTTAGGCTTGAATCCGTGGTGAATTGATGATTTTGTGTTGTTTGACATGTTTTGATGATTGGAACAAGTTTGTATGATGTTTTGGAGTAGGTCGGTGTTTTTGGTTGAGGTCCCGGGGTCCTCGGGATGATTTCGGGTGATCAAACGGAAGAAAATTGGTTTGGGATGTTGCAGAAAATGCAACAGCAGTTGCAGACTAATTTTTGTCTTTGCGTTCGCATTGGTGCTGTCGCGTTCGCATAGGTATGGAACTTGGGTCTTAGTTTTCGCGTGAAGGGGCCGCGTTCGTGTAGGCTTGTGAGGTTGGCCATCGCGTTCGCGGGAGGAAGCCACGCGTTCGCGTAGAAGAGGTATGGGCCCAGCTTGTTTTGTTCAGTGCGTTCGCATGGGTTTGAACGCGTTCGCATAGTAAAGAAAAATTGGGGCATCGCGTTCGCGAGGATAGTTCCGCGTTCGCGTAGAGTGAAAGAGGGCCCAGTGGAATTTGGTCATCGCGAACGCGAGAGGACCCTCGGGTTCGCGTAGAAGGAATAGCTGGGCGACAGAAGGCTTTTTAATGAAATTTCATCCGCGACCGATTTCATATTTCCTCCATTTTGCACCACCTTGAGAGCTTTTTGGTAGATTTTTAAGGGGATTTTGACGGGAAGTGATTGGAGGTAAGTTTCGTGGCCTAGAAACACCATTTAATTGAAGATTCATCCTTTAATTCTTAGAAATTTGGGTAACAATTGAAGAAACTAGGGCTTGGTTTTTGGAATGTAAATTTGGAATTTAAAGGGTCATTTGAACTCCTATTTTGATGAATTTTATATGTACGGACTCGTGGCGAGACGAGAAATCCGGTTCTATGAATTTTGTAATTTTTCGAGAAGCGAGCCCAGGGCTCCTATTTTGCCAACTTCGTATTTTTGGGTGTTTTTCGAGTTCTTTCAATTGGGTTATGTCCCATTAGCTTATTTTAATGTATTCCTTGTGGTTTTGGTCAGATTCTACACTCGAGGAGGTCGATTTGTGAGGAAAGCACAAGGCGAGCTAGGATTTCGGTCGGCTTGAGGTGAGTAATGGTTATGAATGATGTACTGAGCGTTTGAGACCCCATATATGTAGTGCTATGATGAAATGAGATACGCGCCGTATGATGAGCGTGGTAATGTTACTGCTAGGGATTTGGACTCGGTCCATCCCGATTGATGACTCTACTGTACTTTTGACTGAGACTGAGCTTATATCCGTATATTTTGGGCTAGTTGCCATGTTTGGGGCCTTGTGCCGATCTGTAGAACCCTTAGGGAGCACGTTGAGCTAATTGACCTCACTTTACCTGTTGAAAACATACTCTCAATCATATCCTTAATTGTAAAACATAATATGAATTGGACTTAGCAATTTTCACTCTAAATGAGGAATACTTGGGGTTGAAAACCCCGTCTTAGCTGAGTGGGCCCAAGAAGCCAAGTCTATATTGACTGAGAGGGGTCAAGGACCCCATAGTTAGGGTATTTGATATACACAGGGTCGGGCTGCACGCCACAACAGTATATACATATACATATATGGATCGGACTGCATGCCGCAGTAGTATATTATATGGATCGGACTGCACGCTGCAGTAGTATATTATATGGATCGGACTGCATGCCGCAGTGATATATTAGGTGGATCGGACTGCACGCCTTATTATTTAGTGCTTGGGCTATTGGAGCCCCTCCGGAGTCTACACACACCCACAGTGAGCGCAGTCGACTATTATTATTGGATCGGGCTGCGCGCCGTAGTAGTATATACTATGATTGGATCGGGCTGCACGCCGCAGCAGTATTATGTATGGATCGGGCTGCGCGCTACAGCAGTATTGGTAAATTGTCGGACTGTAGGAGATTTTCACCAGTTTTTACCTGATTAGCTGATCTTTACTGTCTTTACTATTGGTTATAGAACTGTGTAGTGTTCTTACAGGATTTCTTACTTTCAGTTATTATTTATTGTTATTACTCACTGAGTTGGAGTACTCACTTTACTCTATGCACCTTGTGTGCAGATACAGGGATCCTGGAGGCATATCTGAGGTTATTTGCTGCTGCCTAGTTCGATTATCGGAGTCATCGAGGTAGCTGTCGGCGTCCGCAGAACCCGATTTCTCCTCTTGTCATTTCTTTTACTCCCGCACTTAGCCTTTATTATGTATAGGATGATGTCCAGTTGTATCTAGAGGCTCTGACTTGTGACGCCAGATCTGTGATGGGCTGTTTTTGCTATTATTTTTGCCGCGCAGTTTCTATTACTATCAAACAGAGAAATTTTGCCTAATTGTTATTTTAAGTTTAATAACTGGCAATGAACTTTTGTAAACTTGGGTTGGAAATTTTTCTAAAGGTCGGGTTTTCCTAACAAGGTGTTGGGCGCCATCACGACCGAGGTTTGGGTCGTGACAAGTTGGTATCAGAGTGTAGGTTACCAGGTCTCGCGAGTCATGAGCCGTTTAGTAGAGTCTCGCGGATCGGTGTGGAGGCGTCTGTACTTATCCTCGGGAGGTTGCAGAACCTTTAGGAAAAACTTCATATTCTTGAAATTTTGGTGGTGCGACTTTGTTAATCCGAGAACTAAACTTCTATATTCTATTCTCTCGCAGATGGTGAGAATACGTACTACCAGACATGGCGGACGACCACCATTGCCACCCACTAGAGGCCGTGGACGCGATCGTGGTTGTGGTCGAGGCAAAGCAGCAGGGGTAGCACCAGTTGACCCACCAGTTGCCCCCATTCAGGATCAGCCTCTAGGTGTAGAGACTCCAACAGCACCTACTCAGGCACCAGCTGTGCCTATTGTGATTCCGGGCCTTCAGAAGGCCCTAGCTTAGATATTATCGGTTTGCACTGGCCTGGCTCAGGCAGTCTCGGCCACTACTGCTGCAGCTACTTCTATGATCGGGAGTGGTCAACAGACCCCCGCAGCTTGCATGCCTGAGCAGGTAGTGCAGGGTTTGCAGACACCAAAGGCGCCACCGGCTCAGCAGGTTGCCCCAGTTCAGCCAGTTGCCCCGGTTCAGGGTGATGGGGTTCCAGTGATGCCAGACGATGAGCAGCATCGTCTTGAGAGGTTCAGCAGGCTCTCACCTCCTACTTTCAGCGGTATTCCGGGCGAGGATGCCTTGGGTTTTCTCGACAAGTGTCGACGTATGCTTCGGACAGTAGGGATCTTAGAGTCGAGCTGGGTATCATTTACCACCTTTCTGCTTTCAGGAGTAGCCTTTACATGGTGGGAGGCATATGAGCGGCGTAGGACTGCAGGTGTAGCGTCGTTGTCATGGCAGGAGTTCTCCACTATCTTTCTGGAGAAGTGGGTACCATGGTCGCAGAGAGAGGAGTTGTGTAGGCAGTTTGAGTGGCTTCATTAGGGAGATATGTCTGTGACGCAGTATGAGGTGAGATTCTCAAAGTTGGCTCTTTATGCTCCATGGATGGTTCCGACTGATCAGGAGAGGATTAGACGGTTTGTGGATGGACTCATTTATCGCATCCGTATTCTGATGACTCGATAGAGGATCCTGAGCCATACCTTTGAGGATGCAATGTATTTTGCTCGTGATATTGAGACGACTCACCATCAGGAGAGAGAGGAGAGAGAGGCCAAGAGGCCTCGAGGATCAGGTAGCTTCAGTGGTGCTCCGTCTAGCGGCCAGGTTCAGCAGAGCAGAGGTTTTTCTTTCAGGACTCATCAGTCAACTCACTCGGAGTATCGTGGTTCATCTTCTGGTCGGGGTTATTAGGGCTCTCAGCAGAGTCAGCCATCTCTTAGTGCACTTCCAGCGCAGAGTTCGTCACATGCCCCGTCTATTCAGGGTTCATCCTGGCCGAGTGCATTAGCTAGCCACTCTGGCGCGAGGGGTCCCCTCCCGTCCCAGTCCCTAGAATCCAGGAGTTGCTATGAGTGTGGTGAGTTCGGGCATATGCGGAGGGTGTGTCCCCGCCGTGCATCCAGTTTATCTCAGCAGAGGGGCCAGCCCTCATCTTCTGGCCCAGTATCTTCAGCACCCGCCCCGCCAGCTAGGGGTGAGGTTCAGGAAGCTAGGGGTCGCCCTAGAGGGGGAGGCCGATCGGGTGGTGGTCAGGCTCGATTCTATGCTCTTCAGGGCCGGTCAGACACTATTGCTTCGGATGTTGTTATCAGAGGTATTATTTCAATCTGCCACGGGGATGCCTCAGTTTTATTTGATCCCTGATCTACTTATTCCTATGTATCTTCATACTTTGCTCATCATTTGGGTACGACCCAAGGGTGTCTTGCGTTACCTGTGCACGTATCTACCCCGATGGGCGATACTATTATTGTGGACCATGTATATCGGTCCTGTCTTGTTACTATTGGGGGTCTGGAGACCCGAGTTGGTCTTGCTGCTATTGAGCATGGTAGATTTCGATGTTATTCTGGGCATGGATTGGCTATCTCTGTGCCATGCTATTCTATATTGTCATGCCAAGACAGTCACATTGGCTATGCCGGGTATTCCGAGGATCGACTGGCATGGTATGACTGATTATGTACCCAGCAGGGTAATCTCTTTCTTAAAGGCCCAGCGGATGGTTGGGAAGGTATGTTTATCATATATGGCATTTGTGAGAGATGTTGGAGCTGAGACTCCTAGCCTTGATTCTGTTCCCGTTGTGAGGGAATTTCCAAATGTGTTTCCAGCGGACCTGCCGGGCATGCCACCAGACGGGGATATTAATTTCGATATTGACCTGGTGTCGGGCACTCAGCCTATCTCTATTCCTCCCTATCGTATGGCACCAGCTGAGTTAAAGGAGTTGAAGGAGCAGCTTCAGGAACTCCTAGATAAGGGGTTTATTTGTCCTAGTGTGTCACCGTGGGGTTCACCGGTCTTATTTGTGAAGAAGAAATATGGCACAATGAGGATGTGTATTGACTACAGACAGCTAAACAAGGTGACAGTGAAAAATAAGTATCCACTACCCCGTATTGATGACTTGTTTGATCATCTCTAGGGAGCGAGGGTATTCCCGAAGATTGATCTTCGATCAGGCTATCACCAGTTGAAGATTAGGGATTCTGATATTATGAAGACAACTTTCAGGACGAGATATGGGCATTATGAGTTTCTAGTTATGTCTTTTGGGCTGACTAATGCCCAGCCGCGTTCATGCATTTGATGAACAGCATGTTCCGGCCGTATCTGGATTCATTTGTGATTGTGTTTATTGATGACATCTTGGTGTACTCGCATAGACAGGAGGAGCATGCTCAGTATTTGAGAGTAGTATTGCAGAGATTGAGAAAGGAGAAGCTTTATGCAAAGTTCTCCAAGTGTGAGTTCTGGCTTGGGTCTATGTCTTTTCTGGGACACGTGGTGTCCAGTAATGGTATTCAGGTTGATCCAAAGAAGATAGAGGCGGTGCAGAGTTGGCCTAGACCGACCTCAGCCACTAAGATTCGTAGTTTCCTTGGGTTGGCTGGGTATTATCGCCGGTTTGTTCAGGGATTTTCTTCTATTGCGTCGCCCTTGACCAAGTTGACCCAGAAGGGTGCTCCATTTGTGTGGTCCGAGGAGTATGAGGAGAGCTTTCAGAAGCTCAAGACTGCTTTGACCACAGCTCCAGTGTTAGTCTTGCCACCAGCTTCAGGTTCTTACACCGTGTATTGTGATGCTTCGAGAGTTGGGATTGGATGTGTGTTGATGCAAGAGGGTAGGGTTATTGCATATGCTTCTCGTCAGTTGAAGCCCCATGAGAAGAACTACCTTGTGCACGATTTAGAGTTAGCAGCTATAGTCCATGGTCTGAAGATTTGGAGGCACTACTTGTATGGTGTTTCTTGTGAGGTGTATACTGATCATCGCAGCCTTCAGCATCTGTTCAAACAGAAAGATCTTAATTTGAGGCAGCGGAGGTGGCTTGAGTTACTCAAGGATTATGACATTACCATATTGTATTATCCAGGGAAGGCCAATATAGTGGCCGATGCTTTGAGCCGGAAGCTGGTTAGTATGGGCAGTTTGGCATATATTCCAGCTGGGAGAGGCCCTTTGCAGGTGATGTTCAGGCGTTGGCCAATCGGATGGTGAGATTAGATATTTTAGAGCGGAGTCCGGTGTTGGCTTGTGTTGTTTCTCGGTCCTCCTTGTATGATCGCATCAGAGAGCATCAGTATGATGATCCACATTTTCTTGTCCTTAGGGACAGAGTTCAGCATGATGATGCCCGAGACGTGACCATTGATGATGACGGTGCGTTGAGGATGCAGGGCCGGATTTGCGTGCCCAATATGGATGGGCTTCGGGAGTTGATACTACAAGAGGCTCACAACTTGTGGTACTCCATTCATCCGGCTGTCGCGAAGATGTATCAGGACTTGAGACAGAATTACTGGTGGAGGAGAATGAAGAAGGATATTGTGAGTTATTTAGCTCGATGTCTCAATTGTCAGCAGGTCAAGTACGAACATCAGATACCAGGAGGTATCCTTTAGCGTATGGTTATTCCTGAGTGGAAATGGGAGAGGATTACTATGGATTTCGTGAGTGGTCTCCCTCGGACTTAGAGGAAGTTTGATTCAGTTTGGGTGATTGTGGATCGGTTGACCAAATCCGTGCACTTTATTCCAGTATGTACTACTTACTCTTCGGAGCGGCTGGCAGGGATCTTTATTCGGGAGGTTGTCAGGTTACATGGAGTTCCAGCTATTATCTCAGATAGAGGTACTTAGTTCACTTCTCAGTTCTGGAGGGTATTTCAGCGGGAATTGGGTACACAGGTGGAGTTGAGCATAACATTCCATCCTCAAACGGACGGACAGTCCGAGCGCACTATTAAGATTTTGGAGGACATGTTGCGTGCCTGTGTCATTGATTTAGGAGGTTCATGGGATGAGTTTTTGCCGCTTGCAGAGTTTGCCTACAACAACAGTTATCAATCGAGCATTCAGATAGCCCCGTATGAGGCATTGTATGGTAGGTGGTGTAGATCTCCTATTGGATGGTTCGAGCCCGGCGAGGCTAGATTGTTGGGGACTGTGATGGTTCAGGATGCTTTAGAGAAGGTGAAGTTGATCGAGGAGAGGCTTCGTACAGCACAGTCGCGCCAGAAGAGTTATGCGGACCGGAAGGTTTGTGATGTGTCTTATATGGTAGGCGAGAAGGTCTTGTTGAAGATTTCGCCCATGAAGGGTGTTATGCAGTTCAGGAAGAAAGGGAATTGAGCCCGAGGTTCATTGGGCCTTTTGACATACTCAGGAGGAGTGGAGAGGTGGCATATGAGCTTGCTTTGCCACCAAGCTTGTCTAGTGTGCACCCGTAATTCCATGTGTCTTTGCTCCGGAAGTATGTTAGGGACCCGTCTCATGTGTTGGATTTTAGCATGGTTCAGCTGGATGATGATTTGTCATATGATGTGGAGCCGGTGGCTATTCTGGGTCGATAGGTTTGAAAGTTGAGGTCCAAGGATATTGCTTCAGTGAAGGTGTAGTGGAGAGGTTTGTCCATAGAGGAGGGTACTTGGGAGACCGAGCAGGAAATGCGGAGTAGATATCCCCACCTATTTGAGACTGCAGGTATGTTTCTTGACCCGCTCGAGGACGAGCGTTTATTTTAGTTGGGGAGGATGTGACGACCCAACCCGTTGTCACGTGAGTTACCGCCCTGTTTTCCCCATGTTGTGTTGCTTTATGTTTTAATATCAGTAATTGAGTTGATCGGGTAGAGTTGGATTGATTTTAGTTGAAAATGAGGCACTTAGCCTCTTAGAAGGAAGCTTGTTTTGGAAAAGTCAACCGGAAGTTTACTATATAGCTAGAGAGCTCGGATGTGAGTTTCGGTGGTCCGGTGTAGAATTAGGATTGAATTGGCAAAGTTTGAATTTTGGCGGATTCCGATTCATAGGTGAGATTTTGATCCGAGTGTCGAATGGAATTCCGAGAGTTGCAGTAGCTTCATTAGGTGATTTTGGATATGTGTGCAAAATTTCAGGTCATTCGGACGTCATTTGATCGGGTTTTTGATCGAATGTGAGTTTCGGAAGTTTAAAGAAAACTTAGGCTTGAATCCGTGGTGAATTGATGATTTTGTGTTGTTTGACGTGTTTTGATGATTGGAACAAGTTCGTATGATGTTTTGGAGTAAGTCGGTGTTTTTGGTTGAGGTCCCGGGGGCCTCGGGGTGATTCCGGGTGATCAAACGGAAGAAAATTGGTTTGGGATGTTGCAGAAAATGCAACAGCAATTGCAGACTAATTTTAGTCTTTGCGTTCGCATCGGTGCTGTCGCGTTTGCGTAGGTATGGAAGTTGGGTCTTAGTGTTCGCGTGAAGGGGACCGCGTTCGCATAGGCCTGTGAGGTTGGCCATCACGTTCGCGGGAGGAAGCCACGCGTTCACGTAGAAGAGGTATGGGCCCAGCTTGTTTTGTTCAGTGCGTTCGCGTGGGTTTGTACGCGTTCGCATAGTAAAGGAAAATTGGGGCATCGCGTTCGCGAGGATAGTTCTGCGTTCACGTAGAGTGAAAGAGGGCCCAGTGGAATTTGGTCATCGCGAACGCGAAAGGACCCTCACGTTCGCGTAGAAGGAATAGCTAGGCGACAGAAGGCTTTTTAATCAAATTTCATCCGCGACCTATTTCATATTTCCTCCATTTTTGCACCACCTTGAGAGCTTTTTGGTAGATTTTTTAGGGGATTTTGACGGGAAGTGATTGGAGGTAAGTCTCGTGGCCTAGAAACACCTTTTAATTGAAGATTCATCCTTTAATTCTTAGAAATTTGGGTAACAATTGAAGAAACTAGGGCTTGGTTTTTGGAAAGTAAATTTTGAATTTGAAGGGTCATTTGAACTCCGATTTTGATGAATTTTATATGTACGGACTCGTGGCGAGACGAGGAATCCGGTGATATGAATTTTGTAATTTTTCGAGAAGCGGGCCCAGGGCTCCGGTTTTGCCAACTTCGTATTTTTGGGTATTTTTCGAGTTCTTTCAATTGGGTTATGTCCCATTAGCTTATTTTAATGTATTCCTTGTGGTATTGGTCATATTCCACACTCGAGGAGGTCGATTTGTGAGGAAAGAACAAGGCGAGCTAGGATTTCGACCAGCTTGAGGTGAGTAATGGTTATGAATGATGTACTGAGGGTTTGAGACCCTGTATTTGCACTATGTAGTGCTATGTTGAAATGAGATACGCGTTGTATGATGAGCGTGGTAATGTTACTGCTAGGGATTTGGACTTGGTCCATCCCGATTGATGAGTCTATTGTACTTTTGACTGAGACTGAGCTTATATCCGTATATTTTGGGCTAGTTGCCATGTTTGGGGCCTTGTGCCGATCTGTAGAACCCTTAGGGAGCACGTTGAGCTAATTGACCTTACTTTACCTATTGAAAACATATTCTCAGTCATATCCTTAATTGTAAAATATAATATGAACCGGACTTAGCAATTTTCAATCTAAATGAGGAATATCTGGGGTTGAAAACCCCGTCTTAGCTGAGTGGGCCCGAGAGGCCAAGTCTATATTGACTGAGAGGGGTCAAGGACCCCATAGTGAGGGTATTTGATATACACCGGGTCGGACTGCACGCCGCAACAGTATATACATATACATATATGGATCGTACTGCACGCCGCAGTAGTATATTATATGGATCAGACTGCACGCCGCAGTAGTATATTATATGGATCGGACTGCACGCTGCAGTAGTATATTTTATGTATCGGACTGCACGACACAGTAGTATATTATATGGATCGGACTGCACGCCTTAGTAGTATATTATATGGATCGGACTGCATGCAGCAGTGATATATTACGTGGATCGGACTTCACGCCGCAGTATTTAGCGCTTGGGCTGTAGGAGCCCCTCCGAAGTCTGCATACACCCCCAGTGAGCGCAGTCGACTATTATTATTGGATCGGGCTGCGCGCCGGTACTGTATATACTATGATTGGATCGGGCTGCACGTCGCAGCAGTATTATGTATGAATCGGGCTGCGCGGCGCAACAGTATTGGTAAATTGTCGGACTGTAGGAGATTTTCACCAGTTTTTCCCTGATTAGCTGATCTTTACTACCTTTACCATTGGTTATAGAAATGTGTAGTGTTCTTACTGGATTTCTTACTTTTAGTTGTTATTTATTGCTATTAATATCTTAATTGGAGTACTCACTTTACTCTCTGCACCTTGTGTGCAGATACAAGGATCCCGGAGGCATAGCTGAGGTTATTTGCTACTGCCTATTTCGGTTATCGGAGTCATCGAGGTAGCTTCCGGCGTCCGCAGGACCCGATTTCTCCTCTTGTCATTTCTTTTACTCCTGCACTTAGCCTTTATTATGTATAGGATGATGTTCAGTTGTATCTAGAGGCTCTGACTTGTGACGCCAGATCTGTGATGGACTGTTTTTGCTATTATTTTGGTTTCTGCACAGTTTCTATTACTATCAGACCGAGAATTTTTGCCTAACTGGTATTTTAAGTTTAATAACTGGCAAGGAACTTTTGTAAACTTGGGTTTAAAATGTTCTAAAGGTCGTGATGGCTAACAAGGTGCTGGGCGCCATCACGACCGGGGTTTGGGTCGTGACACAAGAAAAGAATAAAATTGGAGAAGAGTGACATAGAAAGGTTTAGGTATATTTGTGGTATTGTTGGCTGTCCCTTTATTTGTTTAGTATCAAAAGAAAAGTTTGATGGGGTTAAAATCAATATTTGAAATGCTGAACTTGATTGTAGCACTACGTTTGATAACAAAACTGTCGATTTTAGTATCATTGCATAATATTTCAAGAAGAAGTTACAGGATATAATCTTAAGTACAAAGTTAAGGAGATGATGTTATATTTGAGCTAAATGTTAGTCATGCAAGATAGCAACGAGGATGGTATTGGAGTTATTAGATGGTAGTTTTCAGATAAGCATAATAAACTTGAGGCTTATGCCAATGAATTTAGGAAAAATAACCTTGGTAATGATGTGGTTGTTACACTTTCAAAGAGTGCACTTGAAGAAGGAAGAAGAAGGTTCTTGAAGATGTATGTGTGTTTATATGCTTTGAAAATGGATTTCAATCTAGAATTAAGACCTTTTGTTGGTCTGGATGGTACTTTTTGAAGGGCAAAGTCAAAGGCCAATTATTAGTGGCAGTTGGACAAGATTTACAGAATCATTTTTACTCTTTGGCACGGGCAGTTGTTGATAAGGAAACAAAAAAAAAAATTACTTGGAATTGGTTGTTGCAGTTTCTTCAATTCTCTTTGGACCTCAAGGAAGGGGAAGGAATCACCTTCATATCAGTCATGTAAAAGGTGAAGTTTTTGAACAATTTTGTCTACTTTTATTCAATATTCTATTTACTTTTTACTTGATATATGTTCCTTACCAACTTTGTATATTAATCGAACCATGGCAGGGACTACTTGAATTGAAAAAACAAGGGCAAGAAAGAATAGGAAAGCTAAAATCAAGGAGAAAAAAAGAAAATATAAATCTGGAATATTTTTTGTTGTGTGTAGGATGTATTTACTGCAAACTTATAGCTAGTTATCTCCCATTTAGTATTCTGTGATTAATGGTTGGTTCTCATGTAACTACGGTAATTAAAGTTTTTTGGTTATGTAATTACTGAGGTTATTGTGAAAAAGTGTATATTTTTGGTGATGTCCTTACTGAAATTGGATGCCATATTAAACTAATGGTTTCGGAGTTGCAAGTTTCCATATTGAAGTTCAATAATTTACGTTATAGTTTAATTGTTGTAAGCATTTGTCTTCAGGTATCTATGATTAATGACATCACATCAAAAATGGTATAAATATCTAAATCTTATTCCTGTTTGATTGCATTGCTTTGTGATGACTTTCGTTCAACTTTTACATGTGATTATGCATTAAATGTGGTCGTTTCATACATGAACCTTTCGGAGCCAAAGAGAAATAGAATATGCTGCCCAGCTAGTAGATAGCAACATTAAAAAGGGACAATAGATAAACATCAAAACACTAGTACTTGGAACATACATTAACAATTGATATCATTATTTTACAATGGCTAAAAAGACAGTAGATAAGAGCCTAGAAACGTCTAAGTATTACAAGAACTAGAAAGTGAAATATGGAGCATATGCCATCTTTCTTTTACAGAATTTACTTCATCCATATTGCCGCAACAAATCCAACAAAAAGTGCAACTGAAATCGAAATAAACATCTTCATCTCAACCACATTATCTTCGATTTTCCTTACAAAGTAAGAAATCTTTAACCACAATCTTGAAATCTTCAAAACCCAAGTGTATGTGCAAACCCTAGCTTCCAAAACTTGTTCTCTCTTGTTCTAGAAACTGAAAATAAGCCAAATATCTCTTACAAATGAGCTAAGTTATATTAAATGGTTTGGGGCCAAAAAATGTGAAACTCCAGAATTGCACAGGTCTGATGCTCGATATTTACATTTGCGAACATAAGTTCGCAATTTCGAACTATGCCTATACTGTGCACTTTTGCATTTGCGAAGGTTAACTCCCCCAGTTGACTTCACATTTGCAAAGTCTTTTTTGCATTTGCTATGACTGCCTAAATCATCTTCCTTCACAATTACCATGCTTTCCTCGCAATACCCAAGACTATTTTCCTCGCAATTCCCAGGAGTATGTCGCAATTGCGACAACTGAAGCCTCTTCCCAGGTTTTCTTCTTTTTAGCTTCTTTTTGATATTTTCGCTTGGTTTATTCAACAGCACTTCTGAATCACATAGAACCTGTAATATAGAAGTAAATGGCATTAAATACATGATTTAATCACTCAAACATAGCAAAAATATAGGTTTAAATACAAGATAAGTATGTAACATACCAACTTATCAAACCCCCAAACTTAAACTATTGCTAGTCCTCAAGCAATGAAAGCGACAAAATCTCTTCCCAAGTATTTAAGTCAACATTGTATCTTTATCATGCCAAGCCAAAAAGGTCTAGTAGAAGCACAACGTATGACTCCGATTGGTACCAACAATTAAACCAATGCATATGAATTGCCGAACACTTTTCATGAACTTCATTACATTTCAAATGCCCAAGCACTATGCAAATAAAAGTAGCAAATCAAGTCATGACACTAAAGCTTCAAAATTTGCCTCTCTATCACAACTATCTTTCTTTGGTCATTTCATCCAATTGAAAATGGGATAAACTTCACAACTCAAATTTCATGTGCCCTCACCTTCAAGAGTGGATCACACACTCATAATCTTAATTCAAAACACAAATGGGATATCAAATGAAAAGAATTAACTTTCTCTCAAAAATATATTAAAATGCATACAAGTAGTACCATAGGCTTGCCCTTCATGTACTTATCCACTAATGTAGACAACTTGGTTCAAAATCAATTAGGACTTAAATGGTTGTAGTTTAGGCTTTTGGTTAAGGTAGAGCACAATTTTGGTTATAGAGACTCAAAACCTCCCCAAGCGCTACAAAATTTACAATCAAAATCCACTTCCTTCGAAAACATTTTCCAGTCCTTTCTTCACTTTTCCTTCCACACCTAATCTTCCTTTTATTCACAACGTCTTATCATTTTTTATTTCTTTCCTTTTCAAAATCAAGGAATGTTTTACTTTTTTTTATCATTTATTTTCTTTACCTTCCACCTTTTATACAACTTTCGTATCACAACTTTTCCAACCTTTACCCCCAAACTTAAACTTTTAGCCTAATTTTTCACATTCAAACTGCTTAGGGAGGTAGGGTGCCAAAAGCTAGATCAATAAAGAACAAAGGATTAAAGCTTGTAACATGATTGCCAAAGAACAAGGTTAAAGGCTCAAAAGGGGTTGACTGGAGAAAATATTCAAGGGTGGGAAATTTAATGCACAATAGCGGTCCGAGGAAGGCCTAATATCATTTTTCAAACCAAGTTAGTCAATAATTTTGCCTTAAAGAACATTCTAGGCAAGTTGTAGACCATAAGTAATGCAAAAGAACTCATAATAAATCTCACCACACATGGCACATGAACACTCAAGTGGAATACAAATCCAAAATCCAATTAAAACTAATGACTCAAAGAGGTTATATATAGCATATGAAGCTATTTAGTGAATCGAAGAGCCAATATTTGAGTCTAAAAGTCATAACATATCTACTTCAATTATTTTTCTTTTTCAACAACCAAAAATTCATATGCCGAGTTTTAAATCATGTTGGTACCAAGCAAGCAACAACTTGGTCAATGGGCACAAACGCCAACTCAAACCATTTATTATTCCTAAACTAACGTAAGCTATATCTAAACTACAAGACTAATTCCCTTAAGAAAGTTGTCTATCTATTCATCATCGGGAAAAGTTGAAAAAAAAATTTCTATAATTACCCGGTTCAAGAAGAAAATTAGCATCCTTGAAAAAAGAACTGTGGTAGAAAGAAAACCAAGGATGTCGCCAAAAATATAAAAAATTCCATATAAAAAAAATTTTAAAAAGCTAATAACCAAAATTAAGAAGTTAATAAATATTAAGTAACTAAAACATAATATATATATATAAAGATAAGAAATTAAGAAGCTACTAAACACAATAATATCATACATAACATGAAAATATACTAACAACAAAATGAAAACAACTACAGTACCAATCTGCCAGAACAACAGTTATACAAGAAGCCACCCCAAATAAAGATGTTGCAATGTCCCCAATGCAACAAAACATGATAAGGTAAAATGGTGGAAAGTGCTCCCTGAATACTGCATCAAGTGCTCTCCTCGTTGTCTGAGTCAGCGTCATCCTCCTCTCCTCTTTCCTCGGACCAATGAACAGGAACATCATCATCATCTATTGGCCTGGTCGATGGCATTGGGTCCTGAGGCTTTAGGAGTTTCCACGGCCCCTTCACACCCTTCCACATGCGAGTAAAGAATTTGTCTCTTTTCTTCTCCATTTTTATCATCTTGGTGTGTGCCTTTTCTAGATTTCCATGGGAACTGCTCAACTCACCATGCTTCTTGGCCAGATCAGTGTATGCCTTCTCCAGCGCCTTAAGTTGATCCCCCAGCTTCCTCTAATCTTGAAGGTATTTTTGAAAATCTTTCGTTGAAATATAAGCGGGTCCCTCATATGTTTCCCCAGGTTCTTGTGGAAGGCCAGCTACTAGCTCACGAATCACTCGCGTCTCCTCACTAAGCACAACAAATTGTCCTCTTGTAGACGGTGATAGCTGACTAATCGGATCAACTTGAAATGAAGAAACCATCTTTCTCTTTTTGCTCTTCACAACGCCACCCTCTCCTCTGTTCTTCAACGGATTTAGAGGCTTTCCCGGCTCTATCCAGTTGTCCCCCTGAGCCTCTTCCACCCCAGCAAGCTGTCAAAACTTAGTGATAAGAGATGGGAATATCAATGATGGACTATTCTTCATCCGATACTTCCTCAGTTCAATGATGGCCAGTCATATCTTTGTTTCGGCAGAGAACTCTTTGGATGTGATCCCTCTCTTCTCAGATGCCCATGGAACATCAGCACCCAGGCATAATTTGGAAATCAACCACTCCCCAAATGCATAGTCTTTTTCCCTGAATGGGGCCATGTCGTGGTCTGGAAAATGATAGAATTGATTCACAGCTTCTGCCCCAAAGTGCACCATTTTTCCACAAATTCTCATCTTGGGCATTTTTAGACTGATAACTGGGAGGTTGGCATAGAATTCCCTCATCCATTGCTCATTTGCTCGGTAAGGTTGAGGGGCAAAACAACTCCATCCCATGGTCATTAGCGTTTGATCTTGAGAAGACGTTCCTGGATGTTGTCTAGCAGTATACCACTTTCTGGAAGCACCTTTTTCGAGATCAGGTTTTCAAAGTATCGTTTTTGACATTCCAATGACCATATCAAGTGTTGGTCAAAGTTCTTCTCAATTTCCAAGAGGTTTTCACTTGCGTATCTTTCAGAGTTAGAGCTCATTTTCCAATTACAGTACCTGTCAATAGATGATAAGAGAAAAAACATGGTATGGCTATAAAGAATAGTGAAAAATGAATGGAATGTGCCAAAGGAATGATCGGACAGTTGAAGCTCAACCTCAGCAAAAATTTCAGGATTTGGAACTGTCTGCTCTCTGATGTCGCAAGTCCCAAAGAATATTCACAAATACGAAGTTGTTAGAGGTGGAAATTTCAAATAAATCCTCACAATTGCGAAGATATCAGATCCAATTTTGTGATGCCCAAATCCACTACTAAAAAGTAAATGAACACGGTCACATAAAATATAATATACTCAACTATGAGTTAGGGTCGAATCCCACAAAGAACATTATGTAGGCGATTAGAAATGTAAGAGAATTATAACTTGTTATGAAATGCAAAACACTAATAATTGATTTGAGAAAATGTTTATACCTAAATGCGGAAATGTAAACTAACCTAGAAAGCAAGTAAAATGGTCATTCGCTACAAGTATGGTTGCATCGAGAATTACACTCAAGTAACGATCCAATGTATTTCACAATTTTACAAATATGAGCGAGTTTATGTTAGTTAGCCACGGATAATAGTTTTATATTATCTTCTTCTGAAGACTAACAAGACTTCTTAATTGAATTATCCCTAAAACAATCAAGAGATTAAGCATACCCGGAATGGCTACAAATAGTTCAATCCTATCCCTATGTTGAATCTATAGAATGAGGGTTAAAACCTCAAGTTGTTGTTAATTAATCTTTTAGAACCCCAAATTATCATTTCCAAAATTAATTCAGAGTCAATGGGCGAGTCTGAGGGTTAGCTAATCCCTTTGGAAATATTAAATAACAAGAATAATGAAAGTAACAATAACTCATTTCATAAAAGGATAAAAATCATTCAATACCTAAGCACAATAAGGTATTTAATCCACACTTTAAACATGAATATTTCCATAAAAAAGATTCAAGTGTTGAATAATATACTACACACTTAGATATACAATACAAAGAGAGTAAATGAAGAAATAAACATAAATGGGTAAGAAATCTTTAACCACAAGCTTGAAATCTTCAAAACCCAAGTGTGTGTGCAGACCCTAGCTTCCAAAACTTGTTCTCTCTAGTTCTAGGAACTGAAAATAAGCCAAAGATCTCTTACAAATGAGCTAAGCCAGGTGTTAAATGGTTTGGGGCCAAAAATGTGAAATTCTAGAATTGCGTAGGTTCGATGCTCGATTTTTGCATTTGCGAGCATAATTTCACGATTGCGAACTATGACTATGATGTGTACTTTCGCATTTGCGAAGAGGACTTCGCATTTGCAAAGGTTGACTCCCTTGGATGACTTTGCATTTGCGAAGTATTTTTCGCATTTGCGAAGTCTTTTTCGCATTTGCGATGACGGCCTAAATCATCTTCCTTCGCAGTTCCCATGCTTTTCTCGCAATACCCAAGATTTTTTACTTCACAATTCCCAGGAGTATGTCGCAATTGCGACAACTAAATCCCCTTTCCAGATTTGCTTCTTTTTAGCTTATTTTTGACTCGTTTCACTTGGTTTCTTCAACATCACTTGTAAATCACATAGAACCTGTAATATAGAAGTAAATTGTATTAAACACGTGATTTCATCCCTCAAACATAACAAAAATATAGGTTTAAAGAAAAGATAAGTTGGTAAAATACCAACTTATCAGAGACTACCTACGCGAACGTGAAGGGTGGCATATTAGAACAACTATTGCTGCAAAAATACCCTAATTTTTTAGTCTAAAACACCCCGTAGCTTATTTGAAACTCACCCGAGCCCTCGGGGCTCCAAACCAAACAGACACACAACTCTTAAAGCATGCTACGAACTTGCTAGCGCGATCAAATCGCAAAAATATCATCTAGAACTACAAATTTAGCATCAAATTGCATGAAATTTTCAAAACTTTTATTTTCTGAACCAAAGGTCTGAATCACATCAAATCAGTCTTGTTTCTCAACAAATTTTGCAGATAAGGTATAAATATCATAACGAACCTGTATCGGACTCCAGAACCACAATACGTACTCGGTATCAACAAGACCAATTATTGAAGACTCGAGCCAGTTGTGCACTATAGGCTTGCTGATTGAAATACTGCATATAAGAGACACGTCCATCTGAAGCACCGTGAGAAACCTGAAGTGCTGAATGAAATGGCCTGTGAGGATGGCCTCTACCGAAGAACCCCTGACTCCAAATGAGGCACCACTAAACCCACCAGAATGAGGAGGCATATTGTCAGACCCTGACAACTCCTCTAAGCTAAAACTATCTTAACTCGCATGGCCATATTGGCCGTATACTAGAAAGAAATCTCTATCCCAGTCTCCTTAGCCATCTGCAACTTGATAGACTGAGATATTCACTCAATGAACCTCCTCACCCTCTCTTTTTCGATAGAAAGTATAAGACGAGCATGATGGGCCAACGGCAAACATAGTCTCGTACTGAGTGACGGCCGTAGAACCCTGCTGAAGATGTTCGAACTACCTGCGATAGTCTTCTCTCTGAATGATAGGAAGGAACTTCTCGAGAAATAGCTAAAAGAACTGGTCCCAAGTAAAGGCAGGACAGCCTGTTGTCTAGTCAACAAAAAATCATTCCACCATCTCTTGGCGGACCCTATCACCTAGAATACAGCACAGTCGACCACATTGGTCTCCACTATCCCCCATATTCCGCAACACCTTATGGTAGCAGTCAAGATAATCTTGTGGGTCCTCGGAAGCTTGCCCATTGTAATGAACCGAGAAAAGCTTGGCGAATTTTTCCAACCTTACCAAAGCCTCAGAAGATATAACTAATCCACCAGTGGCTTGAGCCGTAATAACTGGATGAGCTACTCAAACTGGCTGAGCTGCTGGAGTCTGAAACTGAGGAGCCATCTGCTCTAAAGTGTGGGTAGCAGGAATCTAGGCGCTTCCCCCAATTTGAGTGACAGCTAGTGCTACAGGAAATGTGCCAGTCTGAGCTACACTCTCCATAAGGACCACTAGACGGTCCAGGTGGAACTATCTGGGCTGGAGCCTCCTCATCAAAATCTACTTGAGGCTCTACCGCTAGTGCTACTACTCGAGCTCTGGGCTAAGACCTGCCCCTACCTTGGCCTCTAGCACGACCTCAGACTCGTCCTCTACCCTTTTTAGGAGCTACCAGTGGGGGTTCGGGCTGCTAGTCAGCTGATGAAGCGGTACATGTTCTCGCCATCTACAAAAGAACAAGAGTAGAATATTCAGTTATCATTAAGAGATCAAATTGCTTGACAGAGAAGAATAGAAGTGAAATTATTCCTAAAATATGTATCATTTAGGGATAAGCACAGACGTCTATGTACCGATCCCTCAGACTCTACTAAGCTTGTTCATGATTTGCGAGACGTAGGTAACCTAGTGCTCTGATACCAACTTGTCACGATCTGAATTTCCCATTGTCGATATCGTGATGGCGCCTAACTTTTTAGAATGCTAGGCAAGCCATCAGATAAAGATTTACAATGCTAACCATAATCCGAATTAGTAAATAAAAATAATTAAATCAAAATAGAGTAACGAAGTGCGGAGTATCATATAATTCAAACATTAATACATGTCTACCCAAAACCTGGTGTCACAATTCACGAACTTGTAAGAGTCACTACAAACATTAATCGAAAGAAAAATATAAATGTCTTTGAATTTAAGTAAAAGCAATGAACTGCAATAATTGGCAGAGGACTCTAGGGTCAGCGAATGCTGGCAGATCAACCTTGGGTCTATTGTAGGATGAAGGCAGCACATCAACTCAAGTCAACACAATTTGGTACCAAAATCTGCATAGAAAATGCAGAGTGCAGTATTAGCACAATTGACCCTATGTACTGGTAAGTACCGAGCCTAACCTCGGCAAAGTAGTGACGAGGCTAGTAAACGACAATAACATGAATGTGTGTATTTAAATCATTTACTAGAAGATAACAACAAATGGAAACTACGCAGATATTAAAGGGATGGGGAAAAATGTTGAGGGGAATATCAAATCCTGAAAATAGTAAAGTAAAGAAACAGAGTAAATAACACACTTTACACCAATGACAGTAATAACATAGCATACAAGTGCACGGAATCACCCTTTGCGCTTTTACTCTCGTCCTCACCATAAGAAATAATAGAAACAGCACGGCATCACCCTTCGTGCATTAACTCTCTCATAACGTAGCACGGCATCACCCTTCATGCATTATCGATCGCAGAATATAGCACGACATCACTCTTCATGCATTATCACTCATATAATACGGTACGACATCACCCTTAGTGCATTATCACTCACTTACAATATATTGCACAGAATCACCCTTCGTTCTTTAAAATTCTCCCTCGCCAAAATAATGAACAATAACAGTAGGGAGATAGAAATATCAAGAACCAGTTTTACTTCAACATTTAATTCCACCATAGCAGTCTCAACTCTGAGTTGATACTTAATCAGTACCAAACTTCATAAAACATGATAATATTTGCTGAACATATAGAATAACAAGTCTAAACGTGAAATATATGATCAAAGAGTACAACAATTATAAGAATAAGACTAAATCGCAAGCTATGAATCGACAACAATGCATAGGTACTCATCACCTTACTTATATGTTGTACTCAATATCAAAACACGTAGCAAATAGGCAAGTTATACCTAATGCGTCAAGCTAAGGTTAGCCATAATACTTACCTCGCTACCGCAACCCTACTCAAAGCTCAATTACCGCTTTTCCTCTAGATTCCACCTCTAATTCGCTCGCATCTAGTCATAATTAAATTAATAATATCAATTATCGCTAAAGAAATCAATTCTAATGCATAATTATATATTTCCTACATTTTAGCAAAAAAGTCCAAAACCTGACTCTGGCTCGCTTGGTCAAACAGACCAAAACTCGAGACCAAATATGTAATTAGTATCGGAATCTAATCCCAAATCGAGGTCTAAATTCCAATTATAAACAAAAATCCATAATTCTACCCAAACCCCCAATTTCCACCATGAAAACCCTAGATTTTAGGTTGAAAATTAATGAAATGCAATGGTTCACTGAAAGAAAGTAGTTTAGAGTCATTTGCAAACACTTTGGTAAAGAAATTGTCTCTTGAAAATTGTCTCTATGCCTTCTAGTTTATTTAAGATATGAAAGAATGGCCTAATCCAATTTTTTGGTTCTATTGTTAAAACATTAGACAAGTCTTCCTCGCGTTCGTGAGAAGCATGTCACATTCGCGAAGCTTTGGCCCTGGCCCTATTTTCCTTCGTGTTCTCGAGTAACACATCGCATTCTCGAAGGCATATCCCCTAAGCCTCTGAATTTACCATCCTAGTGTCACCCTCTCGGTAGACAGTTCCCTAAGCGTAAAGTCCCGGCTGCTTCGCGTTCGCGGCCAGTCCTTTACGTTCGCGAAGAATACATTTCCCCTGACCCTAATTACCTTTCGTGTTCGTGAGACTACCTACAATAACGCGAAGGAGGGCATATCAGAACAACTGCTGCAGCAAAAATATCATATTGTCTCAGTCTAAAACATTCTGTAGCCTATTCGAAACTCACCAGAACCTTCGGGGCTCAAAACGAAACATGCACACAAGTCTTAAAATATCATGAGAACTTGCTTGCATGATCAAATCATCAAACTAACATCTAGAACTACAGATTTAGCATCAAATTGCATGAAATTCTCAAGAAAATTTCAAAACACTATTTTCACAACCAAAGGTCCGAATCACATCAAATGAGTCCTGTTTCTCACAAAATGTCACAGATAAGGTATAAATATCATAATGGGCCTATACCGGCCTTCAAAAATACAATATGGGTCGGGTATCAACAAGATCAATTATTAACAATTTTTATCAAAAAATCATTTCTCAGGCTAGGGATCGTTAAAACACGGGTATGTGTTTGTTTACCCAAAACCTTGATCGAAGTCAATAAAAATTAACTTTTAAGCCAAAAATTATTATTTTTCTTAATTTCCCCATAAAGGCTTTCTGGAAATGTTTCTAAACTGTGCATGCAAATCGAAGAGGAATAAAATAGTTTTTGAAGGCCTCAGAACACCGAATTGGGTTCTAAAACATGATATTACCTTTCAGTTTATCACATTCTCCACCTCTACAATGACTATTCATCCTTGAACAGACATAGAGAAGTACTTGAGCTAGTGAAAAGATGGGGATATCTACTATGCATATCGGACTCGGAATTCAACAGGCTAATCTCTCCACTACACACGAACCGAAGGATAACTCGTTGATCTCACCTAACGAACGTTCTGATGTAGAATAACTGCCGACTCTTCCTCGTAGGTCAAATCTTTGTCCAGATAGACAATGCTGAAATCTAACACATGGGATAGATCGCCGTGATACTTCCGAAGTATGGACACATGAAACACTGGATGTGCTGTTGATAAACCTGGTGGAAATGCAAGCCTGTAGGCTACCTCTCCCGCTCATATCAAGGATCTCAAAAGGCTCGATAAAACTAGGGCTTAACTTACCCTTCTTCCCAAATCGGATCACACCCTTTATGGGTGACATTCGAAGTAACACATTATCTCTGAGACTGAATGTCATATCACAAACCTTACGGTCGGCATAGCTCTTTTTCCTCTACTGAGCTGTACGAAGTCTATCATAAATGATCTTAACCTTATCCAATGCATCATGTACTAAATTTGTACCCAATAAAAGAGGCAAAAAGTTCAACTAAAACATAAGAGAAAATTAGCATGTAGGATATACAACAAGCGTTAAAAAATCATTGAAGGCATGTAAGGATAGGCTAACACAAGTAAGAATATATCGACTATGAAAATTTAGAACTTGATAAGACATTTTAATTGAAGTATGGAAAGAGTCTAAGTAGCCTAAACTGGTCAATTACCATGTACAACCCTTGTACCCACTGGTCACCTTGCGTACTTGGCTTTCACATAGCACAAATGACACAATCAATCCTAAATCCTAAGAGCTAGTTCTCCCACAAAAAAATTAGGCAAGATACTTACCTCAACTAGGCCAATTGAACTCTCGGCAATAGCTTTACCCCTAAATTTCCACATGGCTCAAATATAACCAAAACCGACTTGATATCATCAAACATTTCAAGGAAAATCAATTACAATAGATAAAGCTATGATATTTATACTTTTTCCCGAAAGTCAATAAAATTCAACCCGAAACTCGCCCGATTAATACTCGTGTCAAATGATAGATTCTGAGTACCTATGAACCCACGAGTTCTTATCTGAGATTAGTTTCAAAATTTGATTCCTAATCGACTGTCAAAACTTAAATTTTTATTTTTAAAAAACGTGCCAAAATTTCATAATTTTTCACTTTGATTCACATGATGGACCTATTCCAACTCAAAATGATTTCAAATTTTGCAGAAAAGTTCTAAATAGCATAATGAATTAGGAGAAATCACATATTCGAGTACGTAATTTCATGGGTATATTCTATCTTCAAAATATTTCAGAATCCGACACGTGGGCCCGAGGGTTGACTTTGGTGACTTTTCGAGCAAAGTAGGAGATTTTTATAAATGGATTAATTATGAGTATTAGAGTATATTAATATTTGTTTGCACATTGCTTGACTGGTTTTTGAGCGACGGTCATAGGTATTAGGTGTTAGAGTGGTGTTGGAGTCGGTTATGGAATTTTAGAGCGAGGTACGTCTCCTATCTAATCTTGTGAGAGGGAAACTACCCCTAGGTGATGTAACTGTTATATGCGACTAGTTATGGATTCTGTGTATGTGCAGGTGATAAGAGTCCGTACGAAGCAAAAGAATATTTATATCCGGGTAGACTTGGGACTTTATTATGTAATATTTGAATTATTTGAACTCATATTGATGGATTAATTAATTAAATTTATAATTGAAATTGATTTAGAATTTTAGATATACATTAGGCCGAGCCTTATCACCTTGAGTTGTTTGCAAGTTATTTGAGAAATGGTAAGGGTTGAATACATTTTGTACTCATGTACTCTATTGTAAGCACGTATCTCAAAATTCAATAATTTCCTTCCTTTCTTTTGGAAGGGGCCGAAGGCCTTGGCAGTTTAATAAATGCATCTATGTTTTACGCCGCTTGACCTTCGGCAGTGTACAGATTATTCTTGATCAGGTCGTACGACCTCGGCATAATTATGTGTTATATCGCTAGTAGTTAGAATCTTCATGAGACTATCATTCCACTGATTCCCGGCACTTCATATAGTATTCTCTATCTGTTTTATACTGGCACTTGATATATCTAAGTTGTTGAGATAGAAACACGAGATTGAGAGACTTATATTTTTAAAAGAAATTGTTAGAAGATTATGTGATTTATGGTTTTACCTTATTATTATTGTTGTACTTTACATCAACTTATGATTGACCATATTTCATTATTGGGCCTCTGGTAGGTGTAGATGTCGACTTCTCATTATTACTTATCTGGAATTAGGCTAGATACTTACTAAGTACGTATTGAATTACGTAATCATGCTACATTTCTACACTAAATATGCAGTATATGATAGGTTTTGTGGTGGTCATCTTGGCGGATACGCGTAGCTACTGAGGAGACTTTATGGTGAGCTCTATTCTAGATTGCACATTGTAGACCATAGAGTCTTCACGTTCTCTTTATTTTATTCTGTATTATTTACATTCCAGAAAACAACCTCAAATCATTGAATCAAGCCTCAAAACTCATGATTTTTTTTTCTAAACTTCATAAACTTTCAAACTTGGAATTTATAGTCCGAAACACATCAAATGACGTCTGATTTCGACCAAACTTCATTGAAAGCGCTTAAACAGTATATAATACTTCCTTTCCATTTTCCTTAACAATTTCAGAAAAACCATTTAACAGAAAAATTCTTTTACTCAGGTTCTAGACCTCGGATTTCGACTCCGGGCACATGCCCGAGTCCCACATTTTCCTAGGACCCTCTAGGACCGTCAAATCACGGGTCCGGGTCTATTTACGAAAAATGTTGACCGAAGTGAACTTTAATCATATTAATATCAAAATTTTTCAAATTTTTCACATATTTCACATATTTCAACATAAAAGCTTTCTGGCTATGCGCCCGGACTGTGCACGTAAATCGAGGCAAGTAAAAATAAGGTTTTCAAGGCCTCGGAAGCACGAAACAGATAAGGTAACAAGTGATGATCCTTTGGGTCGTCATAGAAGGCCCAAACGTCATCTTTCATCTTAATTACATCTTCATTCTACTATCAAGGTAGCATTCCATCTCTTCTAAATACTACTAGTCTTAGAATCCTTTGAGTTTATCTTGTCAATACTGAGCTTTCAATAACTTATAGAAACCATCAGCTCTTCTTCCAAGGACTTATCCATTCTCGTCACCTTCTCACTTGCCCTTTCTTATCCATACTCATGTCTTCCTAAAATTTTGTCGCTTTACCGTACTTTAGCTTGGGACTTAACATATCTATTTATACTACTCGCAACCTTCCTTCAATTTATTTACACCATAGATTTCCTTGTATTATTCTGAAACATCAAGTGAGACATCGCATCGTCCCTAAATGTTTTTTACTCTATTAAATATACTTCTCGATACCTAGAGCCATAGACTATAAAACATACCACTGATGACGCTGCTATCATTCGCGGATACTGAATCCCAACGCTTCGAGCCCTCCATCTGAAGTATGGATTATTCACAATCTTTTGCACCTGAGTATTTTGTATGTTGTTCACCTTTACCTTACTTACCTTAAAATACCACCTCACCTCTTCTAATCCTTCCATAACCTCCATTTCATATAGGTATAAATCGCCTCCACAACTTGAAGCTTTATTATAATACTTGCACCTCTTGTGCGTACACAATCCAGTGGGAGCTTCATACTGACTTCTTATGAGGCAGGTATTATTGTGACACCCTTATAGTATATCTCTACTGTACTATCTCTCTTGTTCCTCTGATATCAAGGGTGATCATGCTTAGTTCTCAATCAAGATTTCTAAAATTTTCTAGATCCAATAATAAGACTCATGATTTACTTATTTGATGTAACTCTTTAGATTCCCCATTCCTCTGATCAACCTTTATGTAGGTTTAAGTTGTCTTTCGATCTTCAACTCATGGCATTGGTTATTACTTTAGCCTTTCATGGACACTATAGAATATCCTTGATACCATCATCTAACAATTCAATCCTTTGTCTATAACTGGACTCAATTATTTATTTTAACTTATACCGAAGTCTTCTACGGCGGTATGATTGACAATGCATATGTTGCATGGATAAAAATTTAAACACTTAAGTGTGTTCATAACGTTATTAAATTTGGATCATATATTGAATAATTCCTTTCTTTTATTCTCAACTTTCTCTAAACATAAGATGTTACATTTCCTTGTCTTTTTGCCCCCTTGTTACGTGATATTTAGCTTATCTTAGTTCCCACATATGTGGGACTTTTTTGGTGCAACTCATATGATCTCGATTATTACTTTTCATTATTTTTTTTCTTCCCGTTCATTAGCCACAATAGGTACCACTTTCATTTTTGGAGTGTGTACAATTTTGTAGTGAGACTGTTATTACACGACCATTTCATCTTTAGGGCACTGTGCTTAGGTTGAAGCTTTCTTCCTTACTTTCTCAACTAGTTTTTCATTGTAGTACTTAGGGAGGACCCTTTGAATCTTGTAAAGCTGCAAACTTATTACGTCACATACTCAACGGAATATTTGATGTCCTTCCTCGCCTATAATTATTCATAATTACTTACCTCCACGCCCTTGTACTTGTAGGGTTCCTTTTGAACTGATATTTCGACTATCTTCCCAGTGGCATTCTCTTTAATTTCCATAATACTCGTACGATACCTTTTTAACTTCGCTAACTCTTATGTGATTATATCTCAAGTATTACAATTTCATAACAGCGAGACTGAATTCCCCATGTTGGGGTTCCCTACGTTTATCTTGCATTGATTTGTTGATTTGTCTTTTATCCTCTTGTATAGCCATAACTAGGCTCTTCCCGAATCAACCACTAACTGCTCGTTAGCCCATTCTCATATAAATTTTTTGACTAATCTTTCTTGGGTTATTCCCTTTGCCTTAACGTACCTCTCGCACTAGCTCCTTATTTATCAAAAACATCCCAGGCTGAAAGCCTTACTTTCTTTCTTTAACGCCATGCTTACATAATGTTCTGGAATTGCAGCATTCCTTAGGATTTGGATAAGTGCAATCTCATCCTTTCTCATTTTTATCGCATTCTTCCTTTACTATTACATAGTTACTAGAACCACTTAATTCTTACAGAATGCCATATCACTCAATATTCCCCACTTTAGGGGAGTACTAAGATTTAGCACTATGACGATCGACCTATAGATGTTTTACCTCTTAATATTTGGCGTCTTCTCACATTATCGATGACCGTTGCTCACCCTGCGATAATCCTTATGTACCAAGGATAACAACTTTCCTTATTCATGGGGGTGACACTTAGTGTAACTAGCACACCCAGTCTGTTAAGCTTAACTTTTCTCACATTGCTTGCTTTAGGGAAGCGTCTTCCTGAATGACCTTTCTATGAATTCCTTATGAATATTCTTCTGTTGTCCATTTTGATTTCTATTATTCTTGGGTCTGACTTTTCCTTTTGGTAATTGCTTTAAAGTTGCGAACTTATTTCTTGAAACGAGGACAGAATTGTATGGCCTATACTCTTTTGTTGTCCTAAGGCCTGTCACATCTCGCCTCTACCTTCAATTGACTATAGATTCTATAATACTACTATCTTTTGATCTAGCATTGTCATCCATTTATCATATGTTACTCATAATGCTTCATTAACTCTTTTCTTATTCCCCGCTAATATTTATGCCTAACCCTTTATTCTGAAAACTCAAACAAGACATTCTTGTACTTTAGCCTCCCCTTTGCTCCATCCAGTGGCTCTTGGGGTTTCTTAACGTTCTCGCTCTATTAGGGATGCGAGCCACACTAAGGTAATATTTATTCCTTCAAGGCTTCCAGTGTCTATCTTTATAGTACTCATATCTAGCTGCACTATTTTATAGTGCGCCATATAGGTGTCTCACAAGGAGATCTATTACCACGTTTGCATTATCCTTCGGAAATGTCAACTAACTCTGCCAATTCATCCACTATTTTGGATTACTCTATCCCACGCCGGATCTTGATAACTCATCCTTCTCTTAAACTATGTCTGTTATCTCCCAATAGGGTATAACTAAGATAGGTGTGGCCAATTATACATGCCTTTGTTACTATTGAGGGTAATTCACAATGCTTATATTTTGCTGCCGGAATTGTAATACTGATAATCTTTATTAACTGTGTGCCTCTTACCCTTCTTCACCTTGATTCTTTTACTTCTTGAAACTTGTATTTATCTTCTGAATCTCTTATTGTCTTTCACCATAAAGGTGGATAAATATTTTTGCCTCAAGGTTCCTTATCAAGAGGTTTACACGCTTTAGTATACACATGATCCGCTGAATACCTCATATTTATCCATCATAAGCATGATGCAAAAATTGAGTTCCTCTAACTCAACTTTTCCATAGCCGCAATCAATCCCTTACCAACCGTCTTTCTAGATGTATGTATCTTTGTAGTACGAATATGATAGAGTTTAGGAATTTAGTTCTTACAACTGAGCTCTACCACACAATCTAGAGTAAGAAGAAAGATTGATAGTTCTAAATGCCCTGTAGCCTCCTACATAGAAGTGTAGTGCACGACACACCTATAAACAAGACTATACTAGACACGGCTTGTAGACTCCCTAGGACAGAATTGCCCTGATATTACTTTTGTCACGACCTAAACCGATGGGCCGCGACGGGAACCCAGTTCCTTACTCAATCGAGTACCAACATAATGTATCTTTTCATGCCATACTACCATAGATAACTAAGCTGAAAGGCTACCGTGAGATTAGTAGAATACAACATGTGATACCAACTTAGACATACCGACCAATAAGATCAAATTAATCACTCTTATATTGACCATGGGCCGACAAGGCCATATAATTTTTTACGTACATGAAATCTATCTACAAGCCTCTATGAATACATAGTTTTCATAAAGGTCGGGACAGAGTTAATCCATACCAAACAATACACATCTTAATCATACTAAACAAACAACCAACTCCAAAGAAAATGGAGTACACCAACATCTTCCGTTGAGCTGATAGCCTACTTGGAGGGTTCTCGACCTGTCTATCAGGACCTGTGAGCATGAAACAATGCATCCCTATACAAAAGGAACGTCAGTACAAATAATGTACTGAGTATTTAAGGCACACAAATAAGTACAGAATAAACATGGAAGAAATATATAGTAGACAACTCAATATGTAAGTCTCGATAACTCCGTAATTTATGAAATAGTTAAAGCTTCATACATATGCGTATGAATGTCATGTCATGCATAGGTATATATTTCAAAACATCATCGGGCCTCTTAGGGCATCCAATCATATCATCTCGGCCACTGTGGGCAAAATCATCAACGTATACCAGCTGATCAGGTGGTGGTGCGTATATAGCACCGTAACCTTTTCCCATAGCTCATATATATATAGACATCTATATGCATATATAACTCCATTTGGTCATGGGCCAATTTAAATGAATGTAATGCATGAGAAGTACGTTAGTAAGATCTCTCGGAACGTCATAAGACCATTATGCCTTTGAGTAATTTCATGAAGTAAACTTTTTCAACTTACGTGTTTTGCCGAGACCCATGAATAGAATATGTAATAATAATACACATGGTAATTCAAGAACATAGGCACCTCTAATACTTCTATGAATAGAGTCATTTATAGAAGTTGTGCATTTGCTCGTTTTGTTCTTGTCGTATAGATCATGCCAAAAGAAAGAAGGAATAGTCTTATATACCTAGAGTAGGGAGAAATGCGTATGATATTCTTGGAAAATTTTGCACCGCACGCCTTTAAAATTAATAAATCTCACGTTGCTAATGTTCTAATAATTTTCGTTGGAGTGGTTGAAGAATCACATTGCTTAATGAAATATTTAGAATCTGATTCATGTGTTTGAAAATGAAAAGTTGAAAACTTATAAGAATGGCCGATATTCTCTACCTCTGATTATAGTGTCTTGTGAATTAAAATGTTTTTATTCAAAATCCTAGAATGAAATGTATTAAGTTGAACTTAATATAATGAAATGGGTCTTGCACTTAAGGTATTAGGTTTCCACCTAACCACAAATGACCAAGAGTCATTTGTTTGGTTAGAGGCTTGCTGCCACGTGGGGCTGGGGGTGACGATTTCTTATCTTATCCTATAATCCACTTAATTTGTTGGGTAATATTTTATTACCCGCTAATTAATCAATTACTTGAATAATTGAGAATTTTCTGAAATTATTTAAAATTCTACTCATTTTTAATATATATTACACATGTCCATAAATATCGGATACTATCGCTCGGCTCATATTTTGTACCAAATCGATAACCTTCAATGAAACTCATTTTCTTTAATTCGCGTACCATTTATCCTTTATGGAACTTGCTTATTGTTTGTTATAAATAGCATAAATATTCTAACCTTAAGATAATCTCATCCCCAAGTCTATGTCAATTAACTTACGACGAAACTTTAACGTACGAAAATGCGGGCTATAACACTAAATTCACTTTGTATGCAAGTACTATATTATACGCATGTGTATCGTAATTCAATGATTTATGTTCTTTCTTATGGAGTGGGATAAATGCTTTGGGAGCATAATAGATGCATCTATGTTTCATGCCGCTCGACTCTCGGCAGTGTATACATTATTCTGGATCGGACTTTACGACATCGACATAATCATGCGTTATATCGCTAGTAGCCAGAATCTTCGAGAGACTATCCTTCTACTGATGCCCGACACTTCATATAATATCCTATCCATTTTATACTAGCGCTTGATAAATCTTAACTATTGAGAAAGAAACACGAGACTGAGAGACTTATATCTTTAAAAGAGATTGTTAGAAGATTATGTGATTTATGTTTTTAACTCATTATTATTGTTGTGCTTTACATCAGCTTATGATTCACTGTCACACCTCCTTTTTTACACACCACCCCGGAGGATAGTATATATGGGAGTTTTTTCATTTTAAGTGACATTATTCGAAATGAGATTATTTATTTATCAGAGTCGCCACTTGGGATAGTTTATTTGGTGTCCCAAGCCACCGATTTATTTTAAATCCCAGATCGAGGAAATTTCGACTTTCCTTTTGAAGTCTGCAAACCAGAAATTTTGAATAAGGAATTCTATTAACCCGAGGGAAGGTGTTAGATACCCCCAGAATTCGCAGTTCTAGCACGGTCGCTCAACTGTTATAAATGGCTTGTTATCTGATTTTAGTACATCTTTTAGCCTATGGTGTTATTTTAAACTTTAATCGCTTTAATTATTTTTTAAGAAAAATTCAACGTTATTTAAAATATGTCTTGAATCGTGCCACATAAATTTACCCGCGATCCTCGATAGATTTTATCTAACATTGTTGAGATTTGGATTTGTGTCACATAAATGCGCACCCGAGTTTAGGAAAGTAAATTATTAACATAACGCGCCTAAAGCAACTACGCGTTTGCAACTTTGCGAGGGCCATGAAAATTCGCTAAGTGACACGCCTCGATTTCTAAGGATAAACAAGATTATTTAAACGAGGGCCGTGCAATTGTCATTTTTGTTTGGCACGGCGCTCCTCAAATCATTCTAGTTAAAGGGTTTCTAACTCACGAGGGCCATAAATTGTTATTGGTTTTGAGTGGCACATCTCAACTAATCAAGGATCCATAAATAAAATAAGGCTAAAGAAATTACATGTCACGACCCTAGTTCACCGATCGTGAACATGTCGCGATGGCACCTAGTCCCCATAACCAAGTAAGCCAAATATTGCAGAAAATATAATAATTGCAGAAAAAAAACAGGGTAACCAAATTAAATAACTAGAAGAAACTGTACTGTATGCCATTCGGGATGTACAACTTAATAACACAAGTCTACTGAAATTCCCAAAGACCCGGAAACTCACGAGCAACACAAGCTATAGAAATGTATAGTATGGCTCCAAAACTCCAGAATATTCTAACAACCGAAAGAGAGAAAACTAGATACTAAAGATAGAGTAAGAGGCAGACTCGTCGGTCTGTGGACGTAGCAGATCTACCTCGAAGTCTCCAAAATCCTCCTGCCTCACTGATAGTGCGTCTGAGTAAAGTTACCTGGATAATCTGCACATGAAAAACATGCACAAGAAGGGCATGAGTACACCACAGCGGTACTCAGTAAGTGCCAAGCCTAACCTCGGTTGAGTAGTAACGAGGAAAGGTCAGGGCCCTACTGAGGCAAAAATATAACAATAGCAATAATTAATAGTGTGGAAATCTGACAAAAATAATAAACGCAATGGTGTAATAAGGCAAATCAACGAAGCAATAATAACTACAATGATAGAGCAGAAACACAGAGTAAACACATCTCAATATCAAGATGCCAATGAGGGTCTCCCAGGATACCGTCCTGTAGCCATTTCCTCAACTGTCCGGTGGATCTCCCGGGATACCGTCCCGTAGTCCAACTCTCATAACAATACCAAAGGATCTCTCGGGATACCGTCCCATAGTCCAATCATTAATGTGCAGGGGGATCTCCCGGGATACCGTCCCGTAGTCCAAAAATAAAAGTGCAGGGAGATCTCCAGGGAATCGAACCCGTAGTCCCAAAGTAAATAAACAAGGGGGGAGCTACTGGAATCCCACATCCATATTCCCAATGTAAATGCGCAATCACAGCTAGAAACAAGCCAAGGAATAACGTACGAAAAACAAACACAGATAGAACTAGCCTAGCATGCCTCACATAAAGCAGTCAAAATAATTTAAGCAAGTAGGCAGTCAAGTCAGTCAAACATGCTTTTTCCTAATCTAACATAAGTCATAACTCCAGATAGAACAAGGCAAATAAGGATAAGGACTAAGTTTTCATAGTTTAAGCAAAAAAAAATGGGTTTTCATCAATTGGCTCAAGTACGCGCTCGTCACCTCATGCACAAGACACTCAAATATCAAGTAAAATCCTAAGGGAAAAGATCCCCCACACAAGGTTAGACAAGCCACTTACCTCGAACTGGCTCAATATCACTAGAAACCGCACCCTTACCACGAGTATCCGAGTCTAAATGGCCCAAATCTATTCAATTCAATTACATATCGTAAATAATATTGCAAACAACTGATCCACTATTAAATTTAAAGCTAGGGCACGAAAATAGGTAAAATAACCAAAATGCCCCTCTTGCCAACATCTCGGAATCGAATAATTTTTACGTTTTCAGAACCCTCGTACTCTCACAAGTCTAACCATATAAAAATCTCTCAAATCGGAGGTCAAATGCCCTCTCAACACCACATAGCTAGGTCTAAAAAGTTTTACCCACCTTTCATTCATAATCCGAAATTAAAGGGTTAATTCACGATTAGATTAATGGGTTTTAGTCATAGGAGAGTAGAGAATCGTTACCCAGTGATTGCCCTTGAAAAACCCTTGAAATTGCTCCCAAATTCGAGCTCCAAACCTTGAGTTTTGATAAAAATGGCAAAACCTCGTTTTTGAAATGTTTATAACTATTCAGGGGTCTTGTTCAATGCGATCGCATGGGCAGTGATGCGATCGCGTAGAGTAAAAATATAAAGGACCAAAAATTGGCCTATGAGAACGCAGGGCTGGGACTGCGATCGCAGAAGGAAGAGAAACAGGCTTATGCGATCGCAGGGGAAGGGAGTGCGATCGCATAGAAGGGAAAGGTTGGCTTCTGCGATCGCATACAAGGGAATTGTGCGTAGAACAAAAATAACATCTCTGAAAATTACGCTAGGCGATTGCATAAGCTCACCTGCGATCGCATAGAAGGAAAGTCTGCAACAGTTGAGCCCAGTTTTCTGCAATTTTTAACACAAAAATGCTTTGTTGAGCATCCGAAACACACCCGAGGTCCCCGGGACCTCAACCAAACCTACGGACATATCCCATAAAATCATTAAAACTTGTATCAATCCTTAAATCACCTAAAACAATGAAGGAAACATAAATTAAGCAAAGACTCAAGCCTAAGAACTTCAAATTACAACCAAACACACTCTCGATCAAAAACCTAATCAAACCTCGCCCGAATGACCTGAAATTTTTCCCACACATCCCAAATGACATTAAGGAGCTACATCAACTTTAGGAATTCGAATCCGACCCTCGGATCAAAAACTCACTATCAGACCAGAAATTTCAAAAATTCGAACTTTGGCATTTCAAACCTAAATGAGCTACGAACCTCCAAAATACATTCCGAACACGCTCCCAACCCTGAAATCACCTAATGGAGCTAACAGAACCATCGGATTTCCATTCTTAGGTCGTCTTCACACTGTTCTGAATACGGACCATTTTTCAACTCTTAAGCTCTCATTTAGGGACTACGTGTCCCAAAACACTCCGAATTCTAACACTGATCACCCCGAAAAACCAAAAATAGAAAAACTGAACTTAGGGGAAGCAGTTAATGGGGGATCGGGGAGTAAATTTCAAAAATGACCGGTCGAGTCGTTACATTACATTTACTTCGGAACCTCGGCTGAACTCAAACATGGGTCAAAGTTAAGACTAAGTAAAGTATATTCCCTTTCCAGCTTCAGACTTTGGGCTTGGCCTAATGTGAGGCCCAATGGCTCAGTAAAAGTCGTCATGACGCAAAGTACAGGGTTCCATAACATATCCTACCTGGGTCCAAGCGGAGAGCCCAGTTTCCATGAGGCATGCTCGAATTGCATAAAGAGGTCATGTTTCGAACCCGAATAATAGCAGCAAGCAATTTAGATTTGAAAAATCATGTAGTTACAAGAAAATCAAACATCATAAATCTATAAACTTGATATTGATCTATCTCAACAATTAAACTACTAATTACTAGACATTGAGGCATTGATTGGAATTAAACAGACAGTTTTTCCACCCATTTTTTGAATTCCAACACATTCATGCGCTAATTAATGAAACACTATGAGTTTGAAATTACTGAAACTTTTGAGACTAAATAAACATGCTCATTTCTGAATCTTTGCATTCAAATCAATTGGATAAATAATTCGATTTCTGTATTATCTCTAAACTAAAACATTCACATCCTCTTAGATAGTGCACCAAACATCCTCTTCATTTCCTTTAACATCTTTGAGAGTGGTTCAAGCATAAGCTATATTATCAATGTATTACCACCTATCTTATCAAAAGCTAATGCAAGTTCAAAATACATCTAATTTAATCGATTCTTCCAAAATAAAATTTCATGATCCTAAATCCAATACAACCATGTGAATTCATCTACTCAAATGGAGACTAAACAGAATACAATGAGAAACATAAAATACAACGCAAGGAAAAATCTGAAGCCATGCTTTTAACTCTTCTGTCCATCTCGAAAAATGAGATTTACATCATAAAGGGTTCAGAAATTCACCTGGAAATGAAAAGGAAGAGGGGTGAAGAAGCAGAACAGCAATAGCCCAATAATCAGAGAAATAGGCAGTAGCAGAACTCAAAACCAAGTCTAATAGAACAGTAATCCCAGCACCAAAACCTCAAACGCCAAGCTCTAGGACCACAGATTCAGGCCATTTAATTTTAGATGAATTAGAAATGTTCAGTAATTGAAAACTTCAAAGATCACTGAAGAAAACTCAATGAAATATTAGAAAAGTCAGCCCTTTTTTTCCTGTATTTTTTATCTCTTCCAGGTCTCTCTAGGTCTCTCATTAGCAATGCCTTTATAGGCAAGCTATTAGGGCAGCATAAATGGTTAAAATTTTGCCCTTTGACCTTTCTAATTTTTATTTTTTGCTACCTGGTCCATAATTTTCTAACTTTTTAGGCAAGTAAGGCTATTTTCAGCGTCTAAAAAGATTCCTAAGGTGGTTATTCAGATATTCCCTAAGTAAAATATCCAAATTACCCTTTAAAACTTCTAAAAATTACTTCAGCAAATCAAACAGGTCAAGTTGATCCAAATGGCCCAATTCAATATGGGTTTGCAAACCAAATTGAATTTCTTTTGGGCTTCTGATTTCGATTTGAGTTCATTCTTGGTCAAGTGGCCATTTTTAGCAGACTAAAAAAAATTCATAAAAGACCAAAGCAGAACTGTTGAAATAAAAAAATCAAAAATAAAGGAAGAATAAATGGACTAATTGACTCACTTAATCCTAAATCACCTCTAAATTCAATCAAACAGCACAATAGAGCCAAAGAAAAAAGAATGGAAAAATATGTGGTGTAACAGAATTCTACATGCATTTGAACTATGTAAAAGGAAAATAAAAAATAATGAGAATGAAAAAAACAGAGGAAACCATACCTCAAACTTGGATAGAAAAGAAATATGGATTTGGAAACTTCAACTGACTTCTGATTTCTTTGACCGAAATAGTTTTTAATCGTATATTTTTATGTGAAAACACACGAATAAAATCCATTACAATTCGAAATCATGAACAAGTCTATCGATTTGAGCCTTTGGGAATTAGGGTTTTTCTTGTGATTTGATATTCGAGGAGTTCCAATGGTATTTGAAAGAAGAGGATGATGGATTTGGGATGAGGGAGGTCTGGTGGTCCAGTGGTATTATTTGAGGTTGATTGGTGGTGGCACCGCCACCGGAGAAAACAAAGGCGGCGCTAGGGTTTCACCCTTCGATCCAAAGTTTGAGAGGTTTCAAAGGAATTTGAGAGGAGATGTTTGGATATTTGGGATGTGGAGGTGGAGGAGAAGCAGTGGTGTAATTTTGGGCGTGGTTGGCTGCCGACCACCGCCGTGGGCAATTTCCGGCGGACGGCAAATGGCGGCCCAAGGTGGCGTTACTTCTAAGTGTTTGAAGGGTCGTGAGAGATGGTTTGGGGGTAGGGGAAGCATTTGGACAGTTAAATATTTAAGAGACCCTAAGTTCTGGAATGTTGGATCAATTAATTTTAACGGCTGAGATTAAAAATTAATTAGACAGGTCATTTTAATGAAAAGGAGGGGCTGGACCGGCTCAGGGGTTTTGGGGCGGGTTTTTGAGAGGTTTGGGATAGGTATGACCGAGTATTTGGCTTGGTTAAGCCCAAAATGGGTCTTTATTAAGCAAATCTCCTTTTTTCTTCTTTTCTTTTTTTTTTCATTTTCTGATTTTTGTAATTACAAATTAAAAATAAAAATTTGATTTAATCCTAAAACTAAATTAATAAACGAATTTTTCTTTAAAATTAATTAGATCCTAAATTAAAAAAAACTATATCAAAATTCGAAAGTTAAAAAGTAAAAATGCAAAATGAATGATTTTTCTTTTTTTGTTATTTTCTTTCATTTTTGTAATATTAATTAACTAATTATCCTAAAAATACAAAAATAGGACCCTAAATACAAATGCAGCATATTTTTATATTTTTATGAATTAAATCAATTAAACATGCACACAAATAATGCAAACAAACGCAAAAATTATTCAATAGTTCCCAAAATTCAAATGATTAAAAGAAAATTCCTAATTTTGGAAATTCTGTAGGAGTAATTCATGCGGGGCAAAAATTACGAGCTCACAGCTGGCCCTTATTGCTCGGAGACACGAAGGGTTTTTGGGCAAAGATAGAATGAGCAACGATGAGGAATTTGCCTGCTTGACACTCCATGAGAAGCATTTTTGAAAAGTGTATGACCAAACCTTGCTTAAAAGGTTGCCTACATATCCTTGGCTGTAAAGGAATCAGGTCAGTGTAGTTTTGGAAATTTTGGTAGTTGGGACTACCGGGAGCTGTGATTTCACTGTTGCTGCTACTGCTACTGCTTGCTAACCCCCTTATTACACCAAAGGAAAATCAAAAGATATGCTAGAAAGGCCTATTAACTACGAGTTACAAGCTTCCTATCTATAAATATCTCAAAGCTTGATCTTGAGTCTTAGCTGGTTCTTGCTGTGGAATCCGATCCGAATCTTGATGCTCGTCAGTTGCAAGTGTTGGTTCTTTCATCAGCATTGGATCAAGGCGGTACATGCGAAGCTTGTGACTTCAATCATATCATGAGCAGTCCGCATCTCTATCCGCTTTATCATTTTGAATTCAATTCTTTTGTTTTTTTTTTTGTTTTTTTCTTTATTCTGGACTGAGGCTCATTCTTTCGGATACCTTGGATCCCATGCCTCGACGTCAAACCTACTCAAATACCAAAACAAACAAACGAAATTTTTCTGCCCTGGTTTTCACTAGGAAAATTTTGTGAGTTATTTGTGACAAAGGTATGAACTTATTCTTCATTGAAAGCAATAAAAGTCAGGACTGTCTATCCTTGGGAATAGGGAAAGCAATCCTAAATTGGGAAGATTTCCAGATTATGCTGGAAAAATGACCAGGTTATGCCGGAAAAGAAAGAAAAGGGTCCTTGGGTTATGCCAGGGAGGTCCATGGGTTAAGCAAGGATAAAAGGAAAAAGGTCGTTGCGTTATGCCAGGGAGGTCCACAGGTTATGTCGGGATAAAAAGGAAAAAGGTCCTTGGGTTATGCTAGGGAGGTCCATGGGTTATGCCGAGACAACAAAAAGGTCCTTGGGTTATGCGAGGGAGGTCCACGGGTTATGCCGGGATAAAAGAAAAAAGGTCCTTGGGTTATGCCAGGGAGGTCCACGGGTTATGCCGAGATAAAAAGGAAAAAAGGTCCTTGGGTTATGCCAAGGAGGTCCACGGGTTATGTCGAGATAAAAGAAAAAGGTCCTAGGGTTATTCCAGGGAGATCCATGGATTATGCCGGGATAAAAAGAAAAAAAGGTCCATGGGTTATGCCAAGGAGGTCCACAGGTTATGCTTGGATAAAAGAAAAAGTTCATTGGGTTATGCAAGGGAGGTCCACAGGTTATGCTGGGATAAAAGAAAAAAGGTCCTTGGGTTATGCCAGGTAGATCCACGGGTTATGCCGGGATAAAAGAAAAAAGATACTTTGGTTATGCCACAGAGGTCCACGTGTTACGCCGAGATAAAAAGAAAACAAAGTCCTCGAGTTATGCCATGGAGATCCACGGGTAATGCCGGGAGAAAATAAAAAAGTCCTTGGGTTATGCCAGGGAGATCCACGGGTTATGCCGGGAGAAAAAAAAAAAGGTCCTCGGGTTATGCCAGGGAGGTCCACGGGTTATACCGGGAAAAAGAAAAAAAGTCCTTGGGTTATGTCAGGGAGATCCACGGGTTATGCCGGGAGAAAATAAAAAATTCCTTGGGTTATGCCGGGAGAGAAGAAAAAAGGTTCTTGGGTTATGCAGGGAGGTCCACGAGTTATGCCAGGAGAAAAGAAAAAAGTCCTTGGGTTATGCCAGGGAGATCCATAGGTTATGCCGGGAGAAAATAAAAAAGGTCCTTGGGTTATGCTAGGGAGGTCCACGAGTTATGCCGGGAGAAAATCAAAAACGCCTTGGGTTATGCCAACGAGATCCACGGGTTATGCCGGGAGAAAAGAAAAAGGGTCCTTGGGTGATGCTAGGGAGGTCCACGGGTTATGCCGGGAGAAAAGAAAAACGTCCTTAGATTATGCCAGGTAGATCCATGGGTTATGCCGGGAGATAATAAAAAAGGTCCTTGGGCTATGCCGAGTAGGTCCACGGGTTGTGCCGGGTTAAAAAGAAAAAAGGTCCTTGTATTATGCCAGGGAGGTCCACGGGTTATGCCGGGGAAAAAAGAAAAAAGGTCCTTTGGTTATGCTAGAGAGGTCTACGGGTTATGCCGAGATCAAGAAAAAGGTCCTTCATTTATGCCAGGGAGGTCCACGGGTTATGCCGGGATAAATAAAAAAGGTCCTTGGGTTATGCCAGGGAGGTCCACGGGTTATGCCGGGATAAAAGAAAAAAGGTCCTTCGCTTATGCTAGGGAGGTCCACGGGTTATGTCGGGATAAAGAAAAAAGGTCCTTGGGTTATACGAGGGAGGTCCACGTGTTATGAGAGGAGAAAATAAAAAAGTCCTTGGGTTATGCCAGGGAGATCTACGGGTTATGCCGGTATAAAGGAAAAAGCTCCCTGGGTTATGCCGGGAAGGTCCATGGGTTATACTGGGAGAAAGGAAAAGGTCCTCGGGTTATGTCGAGGATACCTAGGGAATGGAAGGCCCTATGCTACCATTATTTTGAATTTTTCTTCCTCTTTTTTTTTGTGTGTAGAAAATGTAGGAAAGAACTTGGAGAAAACTTTCGTTTTGGTCGGTTCCTTGCTGAAAGTTGTTTCAGCACTTGCGCATTTCTTTTCCCTTTTGGTTGCACCTGTTTCTTCCATGGTTGCTTGGATTGCACATGTTTCAATTTTTCAATCAAAGATCAATTGTTAGTTTGAAACGGTGGTTGGTTTTGTGGCCTTGGTTGTTTCGATCGCTTGATCTCGGCCCAACTCTTTGGTGAGAACCTCTGCTGCTTGTTGGTTTTTCTGAAGACTGATCTCTCTCTAAAAATCGAGAACCTAAACTCTCAATATTTCTCATGACGGCTCACCCATATGAGGCTTTGGCCTTTTTACTTTATTCTGCCTCTAAGGGCTTTTGATTTCAGATTTATTTTTCATTTTCCGTAACTTTGATTTCATAGCATCAGCCATCAAAGCCAGTTGGGATCAGCTTTATACACCTGCTGAGGCTAGGTACTTTTCTTCGGGCTTGGCTATTTTAGGCAGAACCCTGCGAAACCAATCTTGCCACCTTTTCTTTGTACTAATTTCGAAAATAGAGTTAGACCGACAGGAATTCAAGGAAAAGTAAACATGAGGCAAGAAAATGAATTTAAAAAGAAGTGTACCTTTCAAGGAGGAAGGAAGGACTTATCTGGGGTACATGCAGACTTCAATAGACATGATATTCTTCTTGGACTGGATTCCTAATCCGCACAACCATCCCAATTTCTCATAAACTCATTGTGATACTTCCAAACTGAAAAGCCTTGCCAGGAATCTAATGGTGGTGACGGGTGTCTTCTTTTCGACCGATGGTGCCCTTTATGGGTTTTCGCCAATCAGCCTTTGTCATTTTTCTTCTCATCGTCGCCTTATAGTGCTCTTTACGAGTTTTCACTAACCATGCTCTATTATTTTCAATTTCTCTACTCACTATCGCCTTATGATACCCGTAGGTTTTCACCAATAAGAATCTCTCATTTTATTTCTCTCATCCTGATTGTATCGGAACCAAACAATTGTGTTCTCTGATTTCGAAACCTTTTGCCAATTGACTGGAAGGACGTGAACAAGGTTTGGGTAAATAATTGGATCGAATTACAACTTTGAACCGTTCGGGCGGGATTATCGCCGCGCCATTATATCATCTGCCCCAGTTTAACTTTTTGGGGAACTTTGGATTTTTATTTCGTTGTAACTGAACCCCAGAGAGAGGCTTCTTATGTATCCTTTCGGAATCAAGTCGAACGTAGTTCAGGGAAAACATTTTGTTTTGTTTTGTTGTTTTGTTATTTTTCTTTTATTTTGACGGTTTCTCTTTTTCTCTTTTTTTTTTTCATTTTTTTGTTTTTTTTAGTAACACTTTCAGGTTCAACAGAGGGTAGTCAAAGAAGAGTAACCGGCTCAAAGGGTTTGCAAAAGGTTGATAGTCTTTGGGTAGCAAGAATAAAAGCCTTCGTCATCCTAATCAGACAATGTTGTCGTTGTAGAAAGCCTAAACATAGTTCCTTTTTACTACATCAGCATTCATAGTTTCTTCGGGATTATTTCCTTCGACATCTCCCAAGTATAATGCCCCTCTTTGCAATATCTTTCTGATGATATATGGGCCTTTCCAATTGGGAGTGAATTTTCCTTTCGCTTCCTGATGACGGGGAAGAATGCGCCTTAACACAAGCGGCCCCACTTCGAAATTACTGGGCCGCACTTTCTTGTTGTAAGCACGGGCCATTTTTTGTGTGTACAACTGCCCGTGGTAGACCGCAGCCATTCGCTTTTGATCAATCTGTGTCACTTGTTCCAGACGGGTCTTGACCTACTCACTGTCTTCGATTTCAGCTTCAACAATGATCTGGAGAGAGGGGGTTTCAGCATCCGCGGGTATTACGGCTTCAGTGCCATAGACCAAGAGGTATGGGGTTGCTCCAACCGATTTGCGCACCGTAGTGCGATATCCCAATAATGCAAAAGGCAACTTTTCGTGCCACTGCCTAGAGCTTTGAATCATCTTTCTTAAAATCTTTTTGATGTTCTTGTTTGCTGCTTCAACGGCACCATTAGCTTTAGGCCGATAAGGAGTAGAGTTCTTTTGCGTTATTTGAATTGTTTGCATATCTCTTCCATCAAGCAACTATTCAAGTTTGCAGCATTATATGTGATGATAGTTGCAGGAATACCAAAACGACAGATAAGATTGGAGTGCACTAAATCTACCACAGCTTGCTTAGTGACAGATTTGATAGTGATGGCTTCAACCCATTTTGTGAAGTAGTCAATGGCGACCAGTATGAATCTGTGTCCATTTGTGGCTTTTGGCCCGATTGGCCCAATGACATCCATGCCCCAAGCAACAAATGGCCAAGGCGCTGACATGAGATGCAATTCTGTGGAAGGTGCATGAATCAAATCACCGTGCACCTTAAACTATTGACACTTTCAAACAAAGCTAAAAGAGTCTTTATCTATCGTTATCCAGTAATAGCCTACTCGGAGGATTTTATTGCCAAACATACCCGTTCATGTGGGGTCCACACACTCCTGCGTGTACTTCATGCATGATCCTTCCTGCTTCTTCAGTGTCAACACATCTTAATAAATTGAGATCCGGAGTCCTTTTGTACAAGACATCACCACTCAAGAAGAAACCACTTGTGTGTCGTCTAATGGTTCTCTTTTGGTCTCCACAGGCTTGCTCGGGGTGTTCTTTAGTTTTTAGAAATCTTTTAATGTCATGATACCATGGCTAAATGTTTGGTTCTGACTCAACTGTATTATAGTAACTCTTCCTTTCCCTTATTTGGATTTCCAAGGGATCAATGTGGGCATTGCCTGGGTAGGGCAACATCGAGGCTAAACTGGCAAGTGCATCAGCTAGTTCATTGTGAGAACGAGGGATGTACCTCAATTCTATTGACTTGAATCGCTTGCTGAGATCTTCCATATGATGCCGATAGGGAATAAGTTTGACATCTCGAGTCTCCCATTCTTCTACGGCTTGTCGAATAATCAGATCTGAATCTCCCATGATTAACAATTCTCCGACATCTTGGTCGATTGCCATGTTCATACCTGTAATTAAGGCTTCACACTCGGCAGTATTATTTGTGCAGAAAAACTGAAGCCGCGTTGTAGCTGGATAATGCTGACCAGTGGGTGAGATCAGGATTGCCCCAATTCTAACACCTTTTGCATTTACCGCCCCATCAAAAACATTTTCCAAGCATTGGTGTCTTCGGACATGGCCTCAATTGAATTTACCTATTCATCCGGGAAGTAAGTGTTCAAAGGTTGTTATTCATCATCAATCGGGTTTTCAGCTAAATAATCCACCAATTCTTGGGCTTTCATTACCGTGCAAGTGACGTAGACTATGTCAAATTCAGTGAGCAAGATCTACCATCTTACTAACCTTCCCGTGGGCATTGGTTTCTGGAATATGTATTTCAAAGGATCCAACCTAGTTATGAGGTAAGTGGTGTAGGCTTGTAGATAATGCCTCAACTTCTGAGCTACACAGGTTAAAGCACAGCAGGTTCTTTCCAACAAAGTATACTTAGCTTCACAACTGTAAACTTTTTACTCAGATAGTAGATTGCCTGCTCTTTCTTTTTGGTCACATCATGTTGCCCTAGGACAAAGCCAACACAATTTGCAAGACTGTCAGGTACAAGAACAGAGCCCTCCATGGTCAGGTGGGACCAGGACTGGTGGGTTAGATAGATACTATTTGATTTTATCAAAAGCTTCTTGACATTATCTATCCATTTGATCTCCACATCTTTCTTCAGCAATTTGAATATGGGTTCACACGTGGACGTCAACTAAGCAATTAACCGGTTGATATAGTTCAATCTACCCAATAAGCTCATCACATCTTTCTTGGTTCTCGAAGGAGGAAAATCCCGAATAGACTTTATCTTTGTTGGATCCAATTCGATACCCCTCCTCCCGACTATAAAGCCTAAAAGCTTGCCTGATGGGACCTCAAATGCACATTTTGCTGCGTTCAGCTTCAAATCATATTTGCGCAACCGGTCAAAGAATTTCCTCAAGTCTCGAACGTGTTCATACTGGGTTTTGGATTTGATGATCACATCGTCTACATACACATCTATCTCTTGGTGCATCATATCTTAAAAATGGAAGTCATGGCCCTCATGTAGGTTGCCCCAATGTTCCTCATACCAAACGGCATGACTCTGTAACAGTACGTACCTCAAGGGGTGGTAAAAGCTATCTTTTCTGCATCTTCTTCATCCATCAACACTTGGTGATATCCGGCGTAGAAATCCACGAAGGACTGTATCTCATGTTTGGCGCAGTTATCAACAAGGATGTGGATGTTCTGCAAAGGGAAGTTATCTTTGGGACTTGCCTTGTTTAAATCTTTGTAATCCACACACACTCGGGTCTTCCCATTTTTCTTCAGCACTGGAACTACATTGGCTAGTCATGTGGTATACCGAACTACTCAGATCACCCCTGCTTTAAACTGTTTTGTCACTTTTTCTTTGATCTTGTCACTGATATCAGTTTTAAACTTTCTCTGCTTTTGCTGGACAGGGGGATAATTGGGCTAAGTCGGCAAATTATGAACCACCAAATCGACACTCAGTCCTGGCATGTCATCATATGACCAAGCAAACACATCTCTGAATTCAAACAAGAGTTGGATGAATGCGTCCCGAGTTTTCTTATCTGTGTGAATGCTTATCTTGGTTTTCCTGACTTCTTTAGCACTACCCAAATTGACCGGTTCAGTATCATTTAAGTTCTCCTTAGGTTTATTTTCAAATTGTTCCAATTATCGATTTATTTCCCTAAAAGCCTCTTCGTCATTGTATTCCAGTTCTTGGTTCATTATTTCATAGTTAGACAACATGTTTGAATCTGGGCATGAAGTTCGCGAGCATGTCATGTTATTTAAAGCCGCATTATTAGAACTAAAAGAAGAAATAAAAAATAACAAAATCAGAAGGAATAAAGAAAGATGGACGATTAAATATTGATTTCATTTCATTGAATTTTGAAGATAACTGGGTTTACATTGGAAATTAAAAGACATGAAACTAAAGAAAACATCCAAGTTACACCCTGGAATAACTTATGATGTAGAAAAGGTGGCAGGACAAGTCTACTGGGACTCCCGCCTTATTGGGAATGGCGTAGCCTTCCAATTTTGCAATTTTGCCTCAAGTCCCATGTATAGCACCTCAGCGGTGCTTGAACCCTCACTTGTTTAGACCATGTGGTTTCATACAATATCTTCTTCATTGCCCCACAAATCTCTTCAATTTCTTTGGCCGTAAAGGCCTCATCTTCTTCTTCCTCATGGTACTTCGGCTTGACAAATGTTCTGTACAGATGCGGCACCGGCTGTGGCAAGACCCAACCATAATTCTTTCTATCATTTGCCCATTTTACATTAGCTGGAGTGGGTCGGAAGCCTACCCCAAAGAACTTTTCACTGGCGGTCAGGGTGATAGGTTCAGCTATTCCTTGCAATGATTTCCCAAGCCCCTTCCCAGGTTTGTAGCCATGCCTAATCATCTCTTTGTCCACCATGATGGATGCATTAGAAAGGAAGGGTTGGGGAAAGGTTTCCTTCTATGCACTGGTCCGTGACCACAATCTCAAAAGCCTGATAGACTATGTGCTCACTGCTCTCTCTTGCTTCAAGAGACGGGACTGACGAGTCCTGATAAATTGATTGCTCATCATCCCCATGGACCACAATCTCTTGATCCTCATGCTCAAACTTTACCATCTGGTGGAGAGTAGAAGGTACAACACCCGCTGCATGAATCCACAGCCTCCCCAAAAAGAAAGTTGTAAGAAGTGTCCGTGTCCAAAACCTGGAAGGTAATTTCGAAGTCTACTGGGCCGATAGTTAGGATCAAATCAATCTCTCCTATTGTTCCCTTTTTTATGCCATCAAAAGAACGTACAAACATATTTTTGGGTCGGATTCTCTCGGTGCCGATTTCCAAGTGTTGCTAAGTAGAGAGTGGGAAAATATCTACCCTAGAACCACCGTCCAACATAACCCTTTTCACATAATACCCTTCATATTTGACTGTCTGGTGAAGGGCTTTGTTGTGTGCGGCCCCTTCGAGGGGAAAGTCATTTTTGCTGAAGGAGATTTGGTTGATTGCGAAAACTCTTTCTACCATTCTCTCCAACTACTCTATATAAGTCTCAACAGGAACATATGCTTCGTTAAGGGTCTTGATCAATACCGTTTGATGTTCGGTGGAGTTCATCAACAGAGATAACAAGGAGACTTGTGCGGGAGATTTTCAAAGCTGGTCGATCACCTCATAATCCGCCATTTTCATCTTTTGAAAGAAGGTTTCCGCTTCTTCGGCACTCACGGGCTTCTTAGATGGGAAGCGCTTTCTAGTGGAATTGTTCACCTCTTCCAAATTGAAATACTTTTCAACCGGGTTATTTTCTTGAACTTCTCCTAAGATTTCTTTGCCCTTATAGGTCACCACCGATTTGTTGTAATTCCATGGCACTGTGGCAGGATCTGTAATGGGCTTCTATGGCGTGCGACCAATAACCACTGGCTAACTCAGCCTTGGTGGATTAATTGGCCCCCGCATCACATAAGCTCCCTTGGGCACATATATTTGGGTTGTCTTATTCAGCTCGAATCTCGTGCGAGGACGCAATGTCATCTTCTTTTCTTTGCGGCCTAGAGGGACATAGAGAACAACATCTTTGGGAGGCGTTGCCCCAGTTTCAACTTCAATTTTCTTCTCCGACTTCAGAGGGGTGGTTTTGTTCTTTTTCTCCCCTTTGTCTTACTTCGGAGCAGCTTTTGGTTTCTTTTCTACATCAGCGATGGCAATGATGGCCTTCAACGCTAGGTCAAATTCCTTGTCCTCACAAATCATTCCGATTACCGGCCCATTATTATGGGCCGGCAGTCGGTTGTTGGTAATATTGGAACATATTCATCCCATAGCACTATTCATTTTTGTTCTATCATATCTTCCACAGCCCTCTTCAAAGTCCAACAATTTTTTGTACCATGCCCTTCAGCCCCTGAGTGATAAGCGCATCGGGTGCCACGTTGGTAAAAGGGTGATTCTGGGTTTTGCCTATTCGGGTGTACGGGCTACAAAAAAACCCATTTGGACCAATTTTGGGAATAGGCTAGAATAGGACTCGCCAATTGGCATAAAGTTCATTTTCTTTAGCCGTTCTCGTGCGCGGAAGTTATTTTGTGGAGGTCGGGGATTGTAGTGAGCTTGGTAAGGAAGTTGATTTCTGGGAAGTGGAGCTATGTTCTGGTTAAATTGTTGTTGTGCCCTAGCATAGGGTTGGGCATTCATCACTATGTATGGCTGAGAAGCATAAGCTACATCTTGGTAGGGACAGTACTGTTGCAGGATTCTTTCAGAGAAAAGGGATCTGGGAGTACGGTGTTTTCTTGCACCCGACGCTTCCATGGATGTTTCTTCCTTTTTCTTGACCTTCGCTACTCCTCCAGACCCACCCTGGATGGCTTGGGAGGTAGCTCTGATAGCGGATTGGCTTAGAATTTGACCCATTTTCAACCCATTTACAAACATTTTGCCAATCTTGATGGCTTCAGCGAACGATTTACCTATTGCGGACATCATATTTTGGAAGTAGTCAGCCTCTTGGGCTTGGAGGAAAACTGTAACCATTTCAATCTCATCCATTGGAGGCTTTACCTGGAGGCCTTCTCACACCATTTAACAGCATACTCTCGGAAACATTCCGAGGATTTCTTCTTTAAGTTTGTTAGTGAGTTCCTATCCGGAGCAATATCAATGTTGTACTGGAACTGCCTAACAAAATATCGAGCAATATCATCCCAGATGTGCTAGTAGGATATATCTTGGTCCATGTACCATTCAGATGCGATGACAATAAAACTTTCTCCAAAGTATGCCATGAGGAGTTCTTCCTGTCCACCGGCTCCTCGCAGCTGGTTGCAATATCTCTTGAGGTGGGCAATGGGGTTACCGTTCCCATCAAACTTCTCAAATTTTGGGGTTCTTAAATCCCACTAGTAGATGCACAAGAGGGAACATACATAAATCGGCATAGGATACACTTTTCTGTCCACTCAAGCCTTGTATGCTTTTCAGACTATGTTCCATACTCCTCATATTTCTCGCAATCTCTTTTTGCTCAGGAGTTTTAGGGGTCTTTTCTTGCCCCGCAGTGAACTCATATTATGGTGGTTGGGAGTAAGTATAAGTGGGATATTGAGTAGGTTCCATTAGGAAGGAGGGTGTTTGGAAGGTGAAAGCTGATGGGTCAAAACTAGGCCTGGGCAGTGTAGGCTGTGCTTTAGCCGAGCAAGGTAGAGAAATGAAGATATTTGAAGCTGCACCGGACATTAACACCTGGGGGCGAACCTCAGAAGGTGTTCCCACAAAATGAGCTAAGATAGTAGGGTGTCCTAGCGGTGTATTTGGGTGACTGATCGGGACAGTGGAGATACCGCTTGCTCTAGGAAAGAGTTTAAGGAATCCCGGGATTGCACTTAGAGGCTCTCTTCCATTTGCCCAAGCATCCCACATTTCCATGACACGAAGACGTAGGATTCTATTTTCTTCGGCAGGCACCGATTCTGAAGTTGGGATGCCCGAGATCGGACTATCTCCATGGTGGGAATTGTTGGCAGAGTCACTTCTGAAAACATCTCAATGCTTCCTTTCGATCTTGTAAAGTATGGGTGCGAAGTCAGATTACCACAAAAACCAACCGTCGTTATATAAAGACCTGGACTAGAGATCATTGCAACCAAACGGTTAGTTTGAAACAAATAACACATAGGTAATCGCACGTTGGGGTGTGATGAATCTATACAATTAAATGTGTTTTTACATGTTTGCAACGGTTGCATGTTTCATCCCGGCTTTACTTATTCTTCCCAGTTCTTCTTCTTTTTTTATTTTGCTTTCAAACTTTCACTCTTTCCTTTTCATTTATTTTCTTGCTCTTTTTTTTTCCTTTTGATTTTCTTCGACTCTCTTTTCTTTCTTCTCTTTCTTTTTTTTTCTTTTGGCTATGGTCAAATCCTGTGGAGATTGCCTACGTATCATGACCCTGCATGAATCAGAACGAACGTAGTTCTAGGAGATAAATGTAAATAATAAAACATTTTTTTGGGGATTTTCAAATTTTCATACAAAGGAAATGCTTTGATTACAATGACTCATCCTATCACAAAACTAACAGACTCGAAAGGAAACTAAAAGACTCCAACAGAAAGATGAAAACACAGACTCTAAAATAGACTAAAGACTCCAACAGAAAGCAAATACAGACTCAAATAAAATCATGAATACACCAGTGCCTCAAATGCTCTTGGGGCCTGTGGGACATCATTCGGTCTTGCCACGGGCCTATGCGCGAGATCCCCTTGCAACCACTCCAAATCACTAATTATCTGGCAGACGAATGTCATCACTACAGTGAAGAAAGTGATACGGGTCATATCCTCACATGCTTGGCATTTTGCAATGATGTAGTCGGTGATAGCTCTAATCCTCTCTCGGATCCTACCTTTTTTTCTCAAGTAGATGCCTTATTTGCTTATTTCTAGCTTCTAGCACCTGAGTGTCATGATGGTTTTGATCTTGCAGATGTCGCATTTTTTCCTCCATTTGGGCTATTAGAGCATAGCAATTCTCTCTGTCAGCTTTGAAGTCTTTGGCCTTCTTGGCCGCCTCATTCTCTAGGGTAGTTAACTTTCTTCTCAGATTGGTGATTGTTCCTTCATATTTTCTTTTCATTTGTTGCATAAATTGTGCCCGTCCTTCTACATTCTTTGCCAATATAGCATGTACTTTTGCTAGATTGGCTTATACAGTTAAATGTGTTTCTACATATTTCCTCTAAGATGCAGAATCGGGTTTACGATATTTGGGAAGACAACTCTATTCCCGTTTGGGAATTGGGTTTTGGATTTTTGGGAGAGTCGCCACCTAATGATTATAGTGCATTAGGACACTTTTTTTTAGAAGAATTTAACACGAAAACCAGAGTTTGGGTAAGGGCTAGAAATTATCTCGGGGTGAAGGTGTTAGGCACCCCTCAAAATCCACTAGTATGGTTCCCGGCCATGCTACAATTGTGACTTTAATGCAAACAAACAAGTAAACAAGCAAGTATTGCAAATGCGAGAAACCGTAACAAATAAGAAGCACAAAGGGTTTAAAAATGCTGGAATTCAGAAAGAAAACGGTTTTGTGATTAATGAAGAGATACGCAAGTAAAGGGAAGGGGTCAAATAATTGGTGCAAACAACTTAAAAGAAGTATAAGAAACGGAAGTTGAAGATGGGACAACTTTTAAAATTCTGAAAATTATTAAACTAATAAAGTGGGAGGGGG
>MU691320.1:78426-171005 GCA_026770625.1 Nicotiana glauca
TGAAATTATCATTCGAGTAGTTCTGGCCATATTCGAGCCAAGAAACCATGAGATTGGTGTAGAGGGGGCCAAGGCGATTCTATGGTGTAAAAATGGGCTTATTTGGCATAAACTGTGTCGTCGCCGGAGAATCTTTGTCGAAGATTCGACAGATTCTGGCGATTTTCGAGGGAATGTAATGGAAGGAATTAAAAGAGGGGAACGAGGTGAGTTGATGGTGTGAATCTGAGGGCTATTGGTGTGGGTGTCATTTCCTGCCGGTGATGGATTCCGGCGAGAGGCTAGGGTTAACGAGGAAGATCATACAGATACAATTTTTGTCTCTACTTGTGTCTTCAGCTTCAGACCATTATATGTTTATTAATGAGAGTTTGAGGACCGTTGGATTAAAATGTATGAATGGTTGAGATTGGAAATATACAACCCTACACGTTGTCGTTTAATTATTTTTATGTGGTCTGATATTGTATTGATGGAACGACGTCGTTTTGATTAAATGACGGTCCAATCTCGCCCGTTAGATCAAACAAATGAATGGTCCAGATCTAATGGCTCAAAACGTCGTCGTTTTATCAGGTGAACTGTCTTGTAATTTGACCATTAGATCAAGAATTCAACGGTCCAGATCTCCTATAACTAAACGACGTCGTTTGGCCTCTGAAACCTACAGACCGGGTTAGGGCGGGTTGCCCTGGATCGTGGGCTGGTTTATTGCCCTGGGCTGGGGTTTTTTTGGCCCAAGAATTCAAAAGAACAACCCAATTCTTTTACCCTTTTTATCTATTTCCTTGTTCATTATTATTTTTTTATATTACATTTCCATTTTGTTTTTTATAAGATTGAAATTAAACTAATAATCATACTAATCAAAGTCTAAAAATTATTTAAAAACTATTTGGTAATTAAAACCATAAGATCCTATTTTTGATTTTCTTCCATTTGTTTTTTTTTTTTTCAAAATCCATTAATACTAAAAAGTGCAAAAATTAAAATCCTAATGCATATGCATATTTTTGTATTTTTAATATGAGTTATTATGTGACCAACTAACACAAAGAATACAACAAAATTCTTAAAATTGTCAAAATCATTTTATTTGACATTTTTGGAATAATTTGCTTAATGTAAAAATCACGTGCTCACAACCAACAACTGACAGGATGTACACATAAATTAAACATTGAATTGCAAGGGAAAGGGACATGTTACAGCATGCTAGAAATACATGTAAATTAAAGAAAACATGATCAGAAGTAGACAATAATGAAGCATGTTGTTGAGGAAGCTTGAAAATTAACTAGAACATACCAGTAAAGAAAGCAAAAGTCTAGAAGGATATAGAGCAAACAAAAGTCCACAACAGCACAAGTAGCAGAAAGAGGGAGAGAGTTTTCTTTTTCTTTTTTTTTTAAAGTATAAGAGAGTGTTTGAACTCATATTGTTTTCTGTGTTCGTGTGTTCAAAGAAAAGGGAGAAGTGTATTTATAGCTTTGAAAACGTGTACAAAAATAAGGTAATAAGTACAAACCTAACACAAATATGGGCATGGTCACAAATCAGAATCAATTAGTATAAGATTTCCCTTTAATCATGGGATTCTTATTCAAACAGATACTAACAGGATCCAAATAAGGGAAGAAGAATCACCCTTGTAAGCAGAATGGTTGTTGCCATAAAAGAAACAGTAAAGTCATAGAATAGGCAATTAAGTCTAAGTACAGGATTTGAAATTATTTTTGGAAAGATTCAGCGAGGCCAAACAAAGGAAAAGAATCAATTAGACTTTTACAGGCTAGTAAAATCAGGATCTCAAGGAACGAAAAGTTTTTGAAATCAATTTCGAGTTAAATAAATCACAGGAGGAACTCAGTATATAATGCATGCACAAATAGAAAACATGTGAGATTAAGTCATGGCAAAAGAAACATCATACAACAATAGCATAGAGCAAACACTCAAAGCGTGTTAGTTAGGCTTCAGTGCGTAATAAAAGGAGTCGAAAACATGCAGAGAGTCAAGTGAGAATAATAAGCGTAGAACATATAGAGAAAAAAAATGTTGAAACAAGGAATCAAGCTAAATGATTTCAAACATACAAACATGCACAAACAAAAACTCACAGGACTTCGAATAGACTCCCAAAGAGACTAGGGTTTCAAATCAGTTGAGTTCAGAGACGACAAACAGGTGAAACAACAAGCAATTTCAAAGCTCAAGCGAAAACCCCCTAAAAATTAGGGTTTTAATCATTAATCAGAAAACCAAACAAATAGGATAAAGAACACAAGTAAATCCCCAAAATTAGGGTTCTTAACATCAAATAAACCTAGAGATGATAAGCGCATGAATCGAATGAAACCTTAACAAACAGACTCAAACAAGAATCCCAAAATTAGGGCTTTTCAACATGCTTACTCAGATAAGGGAAACAAACCAACAAAGTACAGAAACATGCCCAGAACAAATGGGGAGATTCGAAATAACTTAACATAAAACCATAATTAAAGAACAAAGAGTTTTGAAAGAAAAAGTTGGGGAAACCTCGAGAAACATGCTCAGAAAGTTCAAACACACATAGATTTGGGGCAGATCTAAGAATAAATCGAAGGAACCTAAGAGCTAGAGTTTCATAAGAAACCCAGGTGATGAGAAAGGCTTTGGAAACCATCGATCTGAGTGAGATAATCGAAGATCAAACTCAAATAGCCATGGCTAGCCGGATAGAGGTTGAAGATGATCGGAGAACAGCCATCGAGCAGAGCTTGGTTGAGACCCTTCCAAGATCTGGTCATAGGACCTCAGAGATGAGCCAATAGAAGCCATAGGAGGCCGGTGTGGGGCTCCGATGAGTCTGGGGAGCCATGGATTAGGGTTTCAATGGGAGGCGGCGGCTAGGGTTTCGAGAGAGCAGACGAGAGCGTTTGAGGGCGGCGGATTGGAAAAATGAGATAGGGTTACGTGGTCGTGTTAATTAAAAAAGGTAAGAAGTAACGGTGGTCGTTGATCTAAATAATCAACGGCCGGGATTTAAAAGGGATATGGGTTGGGTCGATTGAACATGTACTGGGTCGGGTAGGCATATTAATTGGGCTGGGTACTTGAGTTTTAAATTGGGGCTGAGATGGGGTACCAAATTGGCTATAACTGAAATGCAATAAACGCCAAATCATAAATAGCCAATTTTCCTCCTTTGATTTTTTATAAAATAGTAGTACAGATTTTAAAAATAAATTAAACATACTGGATAAATAATTATTATATAAATATTAATTAAAAAATGTTGGGATTAATTTTATAAACGTAAAATATCATAAATTACAAGATAGGCTATAATTGCAATTATATGCAATTTAGCTTTAAAATACCAAACAAATTTGTAAAAAATTTTCGAAAATTACTTTAATTATATTTAGGTATAAATATGAAAATAAAATGAATTATTCACCAAAATAATGATTTTGGGAATAATTATTAGATTTTGTTGTGTAAAAATAAGCAATAAATTGATTTTAAAAATCATCAAAAAATGTCAAAACTCTTGGATGTGCTTATACATTCACCAATATGCTATTTTGGAAATATTTGGATATAAGAAATACTTAGGAAAAAATTCGATATCAACAGAGGGCTTCATTTTCCTGAGTTTGATTTTCCTTTTCCCTGATTTGTCTCTCTAATTTACTTATTTTGGCCCTATAGCTTTCCTTTTTTGCCAACCAGCCCCACTACTCCTGCGAGTCGTTAGTGAATTGTTGAACATGTGGTCTCTTAGTAGGTCTCTCAGGAATCTGGGACCTTTTACTTAACTAAATAATGTACTTGGGGTCTACCTCACCTCTAGCTAGATCACGCACCATAGTCTTAAGTTCATGAAATCTGCATTCATTCCACATTTGGCGAACTCTTCCTTCCGAAAATATGGCCTTCGAGCCCAATTCAACGACATGTCTACTCAAATCTTCGTCATAAGGAACTGTTTGAAATCTGCTCAATTGACGTAAAACCCTATGAGGAGAATATGGCTAGATGCTCCGGATACCCATCAGGAGGAGATAAAACACTTCGATCGACCTATATACAACTTTGGTTGCAGGGAGCCATCTGAATGTCTACTAAATTTTATCTGCAGTCAAAGAGCTCGTGTGTGCAACCCAAGCCTCAGTACCTTCGGAATTCAACACCCACTACCCGGCTTTCAAATTCTTCAATAAAACTCAAGCCGATCATACCGTAATTCATATACCCAACCCCGTGGCATAGGTGCTCCTGTATCCACATTTGTAGTAGCAGATTGCAGCCTTCGAAGAATTTTCCCCCTTCTCGACAGATAGTTAAGGCTCGGTAAATTTCAGATAAGATCAAGGGAACCAAAGTGCCATTAGCTTTCTTGATTGCAACATGGACCATTCCCTCAGACCTATCTCTATATTACCATATTTTTGCGGACATACTACAACACCTAAGAATGCTACTACAAAAGCCAAACCCCGCCTTCCCTCCCATTTATCCTTATTTCTGGCATGGGTCAAACCAGTATTTGGTGTTTCAAAACGTTGAGGTTTACCACAATGTTGATATAAGAACTGGAAAGTGTAATACCCTTCAGATAAATTTCCATCCTGAATATCCCGACTAATACTCAGTAGATCCAAAAATTTGTAGGGAGATATCGGTCTTGGTGACACAAGGTACCTACTTCTAAAATTTCCATTAAGGCCGGTGTAACCCGCAATCTCTTCTAGTGTGGGCGTGAGCTAAAAATCAGAGAAGCGGAAAACATTTCGAGTTAGATCCCAGAAAGGTATCAAGGCTTCAATTATGTCCAATCTTGGCTGGATGTTCAAAAGTCCGACAAGACCACCCAAAACTTTAATCACAGTTCCTCTACTACCTTTTCCCAAATTATTCCACCACATATGAAGCTATAAAGGGATTTCCACAAGATCTGCGAAGGGTTCATTTTCATTTTTGCTCATCCTGCACATTTATTAAGGTGGTTGTAATGACTCATTTTGACTCGAGAAAAAGTAAACACTATTTATTATTATTTATTTATTCATTTATTTTCAAAATTTTCTTTTCAAAACAAAACCTGACTTTGCCAATATGGCCTTTCAGTCCTTCGGGGAAGAAGATTTTAAGGTTGTGCTTGCTAATCGGTCAAAACTTGAAAGAAAAAGAGACCAAAGGCGGCTGTTCTTGCAAAATAGCCTTTTGGCGCCTTTTTTGGGCATTCGGCTATTTTAGACAAGAATGGCATCACCTTACTTATTTACAATAATGAAATAAAATTTTGTTCTTGTGGGCTATTTTTTCAAAAAGGAAAGTTGGATCCGATGAGGGTTGCCTACGTATCTCACATCCGGTGAGAATCAAACTGGCGTAGTTTGGGCAGATTTGACAAAATAAAACCAACTATTTTTGAAAACAAGATTTTGACAAAATTTCAATATATTTTTGGACATTGGTTTTTTTTTTCAAAAGCAAGCAATTATTTCTCTTAGCCCTCATACTGACTGTTCTTTTCCCAATGTTTCCTCTATTATTCGATAAGCCGGTCAACATACAAATCAGAAGTAAATGAATGCATAAGTAGCAAGTAGGATGCATCAGGATGGCCTTTTCATTTCGGGTACACCTGTCCTGGACAGACCTAACCCCTGTGTTGAGTCTCCAAAGTCAAATGCACATGATGCAGATAAGTGTTCCTATTAGAGATCCAGCATGAGGCTAAGTTATTCTAGGTTTAAAACCTGGGTGTGTTGTTCTAGACCTGGCTTACCCGAGTAGACAACTTAAGCCGAGGGGGGCTGCTTACCGATAATAAAAATATCATCCGGCTTTGCAACATGTCTGAACCTCGTTCTATTCGGGATATGACACTAACAGAAAGAAGTCACGACTAGAGTGCACTCCTCAGGGGAGAGAACAGAAGGCTTTCGTAGCAGTTTATATATAATTCAGATAATATAAAAGCGGCAAAAGCAACATTTAGCATATTAGGCCCAAACATGTAATAAAATCAGATAATAAACAAAGCTAAATACAACAACTATTCTAAGCTCAAATTCATAAACCCTGAACTAGAAATTCTGTGTTCTGATCCCCAGCAGAGTCGCTAGAGCTGTCACACCTCCTTTTTTACACACCAACCCGGAGGATAGTGTATAATGGAGTTTTTCCACTTTAAGTGACATTATTCGAAATGGGATTATTTATTTATCAGAGTTACAACTTGGGATAGTTTATGTGGTATCCTAAGTCACCAGTTTATTTTAAATCCTAAATCGAGGAAATTTCGACTTTTCTTTTGAAGTATGCAAACCAGAAATTCTGAATAAGGAATTCTTTTAACCCGACGAAAGGTGTTAGGCACCTCCGGATTCTGTGGTTCTAGTACGGTCGCTCAACTGTTATAAATGGCCTATTATCTGATTTTAGTACATGTTTTAGCCTATGGCACAACTTTAAACTTTAACTGCTTTCATTATTTTTTACGAAATATATTATTTAAAATATTTCTTGAATCGCATCACATAAATGCAACCGCGATCCTCGATACATTTTATCTAACATTGTTGAGATTTTGATTTGGGTCACGTAAATGCGCACCCTATTTTAGGAAGGTAAATTATTAAAATAACGCACCTAAAGCAACTACGCGTTTGTAACTTTGCGAGGGCCATAAAAATTCGCTAAATGGCACACCACAATTTCTAAGGATAAACAAAATTATTTAAATAAGGGCCGTGCAATTGTCATTTTTGTTTGGCATGACGCACCTCAAATCATTCTAATTATAGGTTTCTAACTCACGAGGGCCATAAATTGTTATTGGTTTTGAGTGGCACACCTCAACGAATCAAGGATCCATTAAAAAAATAAGGCTAATGAAATTACATTTACTTTGGAACCTCAGCTGAACTCAAACATGGATCAAAGTTAAGACCAAGTAAAGTCTATTCCCTTTTCAGCTTCAAACTTTGGGCTTGGCCTAATGTGAGGCCCAATGGCTCAGTAAAAGTTGTCAAGACGCAAAGTACTGGGTTCCATAATAGATCCTACCTGGGTCCAAGCGGAGAGCCCTGTTTCCATGAGGCTTGCTCGAATTGGATAAAGAGGTCATGTTTCGAACCCGGGTAATAGCAGCAAGCAATTTAGATTTGAAAAAAATGTAGCGACAAGAAAATCCAAACATCACAAATCCATGAACTTGATATTTGAACAATCTCAACAGTTAAACTAATAATTACTAGACAATGAAGCATTGATTGGAATTAAACAGACAATTGTTCCACCCATTTTTTGAATTCCAACACATTCATGCGCTAATTAATGAAACACTATGAGTTTGCAACTACTGAAACTTTTGAGACTAAATAAACATGCTCATTTCTGAATCTTTGCATTCAAATCAATTGGATAAACAGTTTGAGTTCTTTACTATCTCTAAACTAAAACATTTACATGTTCTTTGACAATGCACCAAATATCCTCATGATTGCCTTTAACATCTTTGAGAGTAGTTCAAGCATAAGTTATATTATCAATGTATTACCACCTATTTTATTAAAAGATAATGCAAGTTTAAAATACATCTAATTTAATCGATTCTTCCAAAACAAATTTCATGATCCTAAATCCAATACAACCATATGAATTCGGCTACTCAAATGGAGACTAAACAGAATACAATAAGAAACATAAAATGAAATACAAGGAGAAATCTGAAGCCATGCTTTTAACTCTTCTTTCCATCTCCAAAAATGAGATTTACATCATAAAGGGTTCAGAAATGCACCTAGAAATGAAAAGGAAGAGGGGTGAAGAAGCAGAACAGCAACAACCCAATAATTAGAGAAATAGATAGTAGCAGTAGTAGCAGAACTCAAAACCAAGTCTAATAGCACAGTAATACCAGCAACAACACCTCAAACACCAAGCTGTAGGACCACAGATTCAGGCCATTTAATTTTAGATAAATCAGAAATGTTCAGTAATTGAAAACATCAAAGATCACTGAAGAAAACTCAATGAAACAGTAAAAAAGTCAGCCATTTTTTTTTTCCTGTATTTTTTATCTCTTCTAGGTCTCTCATTAGCAATGCCTTTATAGGCAAGTTATTAAGGGAGAAGAAATAGTTAAAATTTTGCCCTTTGGACCTTTCTAATTTTCATTATTTGCTACTTGGTCTATACTTTTCTGACTTGTTGGCTAAATAAGGCTATTTTCAGCTGCTAAGAAGCTTCATAAGGTGGTTATTCAGATATTCCCTAAGTAAACTACCCAAATACCCTTTAAAACTTTTGAAAATTACTTCAGCAAATCAAATGGGTCAAGTTGACCCAAATGTCCCAATTCAATATGGGTTTGCAAACCAAATTGAATTTCTTTTGGGCTTCTAATTTTGATTTGAGTTCATTCTTGGCCAAGCGACCATTTTTAGCAGACTAACTAAATTTTCATAAAAGACCAAAGCAGAAATGTTGAAATAAAAAGATCAAAAATAAAGGCAGAATAAACGGACTAATTAACTCACTTAATTCTAAATCACGTCTAAAATTAATCAAACAGCACAATAGAGCCAAAGAAAAAAGAATGGAAAAACATGTGGTGTAACAGAATTCTACATGCATTTGAACTATGTAAAAGGAAAATAGAAAATAATAAAAATGAAATAAACAGAGGAACCATACCTCAAACTTGGACAGAAAAGAAATATGGATTTGGAAACTTCAACTGACTTCTAATTTCTTTGATCGGAATAGAATTTAATCGTGTATTTTCATGTGGAAACAAACGAATAAAATTCATTACAATCCGAATTCCTGCACAAGCCTGTTGATTTGAGCCTTTGGAAATTAGGGTTTTTCTTATGATTTGATATTCGATGAGTTCTAGGGGTATTCGAAGGAAGAGGATGATGGATTTGGGATGAGAGAGGTCAGGTGGTCCAGTAGTGTTAGTTTGGAATCGATTGGTGGTGGCGCCGCCACCGGAGAAAACAAAGGCGGCGCTAGGGTTTCGCCCTTCGATCCAAAATTTGAGAGGTTTCAAAGGGACTTAAGAGGAGATTTTTGGAGATTTGGGATGCGGAGGTGGAGGAGAAGCAGTGGTGTAATTTTGGGCGTTGTTGGTCGTCGGCCACCGCCGTGGACGATTTTCAGCGGGTGGCGGACGGTAGCCCAAGGCGGCATTACGTCTTAGTGTTTGAAGGGTTGTGAGAGATGGTTTGGGGGGGAGCATTTGGATACTTAAATATTTAAGAGACCTTGAGTTCTAGATCGTTGGATCAATTAATTTCAACGACTGAAATTAAAACTTAATCAAACGGGGTCGTCTTGATGAAGGGGGGGATTGGATCGGTTCAGGGGTTTAGGGTCGGGTTTTTGGGTGGTTTGGGATGGGTATGACCGGCAAAATGGGTCTTTATTAAGCAAATCTCTTTTTTTTTCATTTTTATTTTCTAATTCTTGTAATTACAAATTAAAAATAAAAATCTGATTTAATCCTAAAACCAAATTAATTTTTCTCAAAAATTAATTGAATCCTAAATTAAAAGAAAATTATAAAAACATTCGAAAGTTAAAAAGTAAAAATACAAAATGAACTATTTTTTTTTGTTATTTTCATTCATTTTTGTAGCATTAATTAACTAATTATCCTCAAAATATAAAATAGGATCCTAAATGCAAAAGCAACATATTCTTGTATTTTGATGAATTAAATCAATTAAACATGCACACAAATAATGCAAACAAACACAAAAATTATGCAATAATTCCCAAAAACCAAATGATTAAAAGAAAAATCTTAATTTTGGGAATTCTGTAGGAGTAATTCATGCGAGGAAAAAATCACGTGCTCACATTTACTATATTTCTTTGTTGGACCTCTAGTAAGTGTCTATGTCAATCCCTCATCATTACTTCTCCGGAGCTAGGTTAGATACTTACTGGGTATGGGTTGTTTTATGAACTCATGATGCACTTCTGCACTAAATGTTCAGGACATGACATGTTTTGTGGTGGTCGTCTTGGAGCATACACACAACTGCTGAGGAGACTTTATGATGAGCTACATTCTAGACTGCGCATTGTAGCCCATACAGGATTCACGTACTATTTACTTTATTCTGTATTATTTACATTTCAGAAAAATTTTGTATTATTATTGTACTCCCTAGTAAATACTTAAGTACTTGTAACACCAGATTTTGGGATATTCTATAAATTGTTTGTGGGTTTTCCTAGAATTACACGCTTTCATTATTCGTTCTATTTAAATTGTAACTTCCATAATTTTTAAAGCATTGATTTTTTTTATCTAATTAGATTCACAATTTCGAAAGTAACAAAATAAAGTTAAAAGTTGTTATTCTATCGTTGGCTTGGCTACGTTGGGCGCCATCACGACTTATAGTGGATTTTGGATCGTACAACAATAGTCCTCAGTCCTATGACCATGTGTTACTTGGAACTCACACCATAAATTAGGATCCCTTTGGCTAGGATCTGATCTAATTGGTTTAGGGAACCTAGCCTCATTTATGTTCCTCATAAACGACACTAATTCTACCAAGTTGATGTTAAAGTTGTAGTCAGATAATCACGAATATGTTGAATCTCAGGACCCCTGATGCTTCTTTCTCCAACAAAGTCCTACTACTTCAATGATTATCCGTTATTCTATTAGAAGCAAACCTATCCTATAATTGAGAACCTTTATTCATCATCCATCGGTGCTTTCCTAAGGCTGAAAATGACCTCTGGAAGATCTCTGATCTGAATCAACATTAGCTTTAAACCGTTCCTAATTTCTATCTCAATAGTGTCCTTTGGAGGACACCGAGGAACCTATTTGATCATCTTTTATTTTAATCGTTGACTCGTAGCTATTGTGGATATATGCCCATGTGGTTGTCTGGAATCATAACAAGCTTTGCTTCAGTTTCCTTGAGGTATCTAACCTCAACAGGTTGGGACCCTTTGTAAATGTTTTTGCTACCCACTCATCGAGTGTTGCCGGCAACGACATCCGTTCCTTCTTAAATCAGATTACGAATTCTCGCAATAATTTAGATTCTCCTTGGGCAATTTTGAATATATTCGCCTTTCTTGCTTGAAAATTTATTTCTCCTCCATGATCTTTAATAAAAGAATCTACAAGAATTTCAAAAGAATTAATGGAATTTTCAGGTAAATAGAATACCAAGTTAAAACACCGTTAGACATGGTTTCGCCAACTTTTTTCAACAAAATCAATTAAATCTCACGTTAGGCCAAGTTATTCACCTTTACAGCCATAATCACGATATGTTCCTTCAAATCTGAAGTTCCATCATACTTTGGAAAATACAGCATCTTGAGGCTTTTGATAATTAACTCTAGGGTCGTGCTTTCTTTGAACAACAACTGCGTAAACATCTTGGAATTCGATCCCTTTAGCACCGGTGGTGCTCCGAGGATCTGATCAATTCGAGCAAGGAATGCTTTAGCATTTTGGTCCATACGTTTACTCGTTTTCCTCATGAATCTTATGATCTCGATTTTAAAAGGGTCGTTGTTGTTCGTAGATCTATAATCGGTACCTTCTACCTTGTTAAAATCAAACTCCTCCCTTGGAGCGTCGTTATCGGCTCTTTGAACCATTTCATTTTAAAGGACGCTAGGAGGAATCCAAACTCCTCCATTAGAATTATTTGAAGCACCCGATAATGTCTGCTTCAATTCTATCATTACCTGGTCTTGTCTTGGGAGGTGATCCATAATTATCCTTTGTTGCTATCTAAAGATTTTGACAAATTCAACAAGTCATCTGCATCATTAAGAGTTGGAATCCTCACAATCCAAGGATTTTGACCTGCGGGAACTGGAGTTGTTTCATCTCGTTCATTACAGTTTTGCTAGTTGAGCCATCACAATGGAACAAATCCTCACATTCGTTGTGTGTTCCAACATTATAGGAATTTTTGACATCATTAGCTACCATGTCTTATTTTTCTTTCGCTAATAAAGAAATCAAAATTTGTTAGTAACAGATGAATGATCAAAGCAATTATACAATTGTCTAGGCCCCATGGTGAGCACCAAACTATTTATCCGTAATACGAAACAGTTAAAATTGTAACGTGATTTATAGACACATGAATTAGTTTGATCCAAAATATAAAATAAGTAAGAAGTGAAATGAGATTAAAAAATAACTTTAAAAGAAATATAAGTCTGGCTAAGTGTTTAGCTTCTTGGATAACAGCAATAAGAACAATGTTAAGAATAAAATAGAGAGGGCAATTCTATAGAGTGGGAGTAGATTATAGCTTTTTAGTACAGAATATTTTCTGTCGTACAATGGATACTATATATACTATTTATATTGATTTTTAGGAAGACAAGATCCTAAAATCAAGCTCATCTTGAATGTGAATAAAACCACCATTGATGGTTGTATAACAATTGACTATTAATACATAAATTCTTTGTAACGGGCCTAACAACTGCTCATTGAATGTTGTCTTTCCCAACCAATGTCTTTATTCAAAGTATTCGTCATCGGTTACAATGCCTTCGAAACTCACCTAGCACCGGTCCCGTGCTTATATCTTGTGCCAATTGTTTTCTAACTCACATCTTACCTGTGTTCAGTTCTACGTGTCATCCCGTCATTCGTCCAACAATCGCTTGTGTTTTGCACTAACTGTGTGTTTTATACCTTGTAGGAGTGATTCTGAGCTATATAGATGTTATGGAATGAATTCAAGTGATTTGGAGCTTTAAAGTTTGAGTAAAAATTTAAGAAATTAAGTCGGGATCGTATTGGGGGGTCAAACGGATGATAGTTAGTGCAAACGAAGACTCCAGTAGGCAGATTGTGCATTGTCTAGTAAAATAGATATAACGTTTTGCTCAGAACTCCAATTTGGCTCCATAATACATTCTTGGAAAGCTAACGCAAAGGGCTAAACCTTTCACGTTTTATAGTTTTCAAAATTCGAAACAGAACATGGTTCAACATGCACGTCAATAGCGCAATCGCGCTCAAGCCACGCTCGTCACGCAGAACACTGAGCCACTAGCGCGAGGACTAGCGCGGTCGTGCTAGTCAAACCCTGAAAAAGTGTCCTTTTTCACATTGGAGAAGGTATAATGGTTTGTGCCCAACCCTACTTGGTATATATACATGGAATAATGATATTTTTAGGGAGGAGGACGTTTTTTAGAGGAAAACACAAGCACAAAGCCGTCGTGGAGGCCAAGTTTCATCTTTTCTTCTACGAACTTAGTCTTTTTATGTTTCTTTGTGTGATTTGTTATTTTTATACCATGTCTATGTGGAGCTAAACTTCACGTTCTAGGGTTGTGGCTCTTTCTTGACTATTGTTATTCGGATATTGATTTTGATTTCTTAGTTTATCATATTGGTTTTTTAATTCAATCATGCACTTAATTATTTGATTTCTTGATCACCAATTAAATACTATCTACGAATCTAGAGTTGAACTCGAAAGTTGGAATTCTAGATTGCATATAGGATTCAGTAGAGCAAGTTCTTGAACCTGGGCATCGGGGAACGGATTCGCGGTTAGTATAGACATATACCTAATTGCCTTGCTTAGTTGATTTATAGGAATTATAAATGCGTTCTTATTGATTCTAATTCCACAGACATATAGGAGTTAGGTTAGCTTGAATATGCGAGTAAGAACTAGATAGATTCTTATGGGCAATATTAACCCTGTCACCCACTAAACTAGATAAATTAGTTAGTCAATTCAATTGAAGAATACAATAGGAATGTTAGATTGCCCATAACCCTAGATCGTTTTCATTACATTGATATCATAAATATCTATTGTTTCTCTCTGTTAAAAGTTCATTATTTATATTCTTTATTTAATTAGTTTAGAACCAAATACTTCTAGGTTTAATTCTTGTTTAGATAATTAGGATAGTCTAATTTAGTTAATAGTTAATCAGAAGTCCTCGTGGGATCGACATCCGACTTTTAGTCACTTTGTTACTTGATGAATGCGTATACTTGCGTGTGCATTTGGCCGCAATAAGTTTTTGGCGCCGTTGCCGGGAACTTAGAAATTAACTATTTTCTATATTAGACTTTTACTTTTATCTTTACAAGTTTTGATTTTTTCTTCTCTTTTTGTAAATATTTTTATTTTATAACTATTTGACTTTTCTCTTAGCGTGTTTCTAGTTTTCTCAACATGACATCTGGGATGAAATATCCGGAGGTAAGGTTATTGATGAAGACACTTGGTTGATAGAAGAACTTTATGGCCCATCTTTTTGGGCTTGTCATGACCTGAACTCTAGGAGGTCTGAATTTGAACATGGGAGTAAGGGTTGGTATTGAGAAGAATATTCACGATTAAGGGAATATGAGGAACGACGTTGTCTTCTCACAACATTGGCAAATGATTGGTCTAAGAAGAGAGATGAACTTGCACATCAAATTAATAATTTTTGCTTGGTTGTACATAACTTAGATGCAAATTTGAGCACAAAGTTTGATGCGTGTAATGCCCAACAAATTAGTAATGAGTTGTGTGAAACTAAAAAAAATCTTCTAGACCAAATTGAGGAGCTAAAACGAGAACACCAATCACTAGACCCTGTTTTTCTTGAGGATGCCAATATTGAGAAGAGTGCTCTAGAGTCATGTGAGGGAGTAGATAACATTACTTTGGGAGACTTGAGTGTATGTAAATATGGGGATGCAAATAGTAGTAAAATTCATGGGTTAGAGTGCATTAGACCTCATTTCAATTATTTTTTCACATTGTGTTTAGATAGTAAGATAGTAATCGAGCCATCTGAGCCAATGAAGGGGTCAAAAAGTGAGGATGAGAGCGCTTATATTCTTGAATTTGTTGTACCAAAAAGCAAAAAATTACATTCCTCATCTAAAGGCCGAGAGGTGCAGAGTAAAAAATTTATTACTTGGCCTGGTTATCTTTGTAGCCCCACCAAAGGTGCATAGCCACAGACTGGATGCCATGTTAGGGGTACAATTCATAAGTTCAAGGTGGAGACAAAAATTAGTTCAAGTCGTGCCGCGAGTTTAAATTGCGCGCTTGTTGGGAGGCAATCCAGCTTTACTGCTTTCTTTTATTCTTATTTATTTTATCTTTGTAGCATTTTTGGTAGGATTATGAGTATAGAAGAAAAGCCACTGGAAGTATGCAAAAGTGACCTATATGGTTGAAATAAGTGTGGTGTGACCGCACAAAGGATCGTACCTGGGAGAATTCTGAGTATCCTGTGAGCTGCTAATGCTTCGGCCTTTGGCCTACCAGGGAGTCTTACTCTCTTGTTATTTTTAGTATGCATTGAGGACATTTCACAATTTTAAGTGTGGGGTGAGGAGATTATCTGAGTGATTTTCTGTGCTATGTTAGCTTAGTTATAGTACTCGTTTTTAGTGTAGTAATTTGTTTCGGAAAAAAAAATCAAAAAATTTGGGCTTTTCCCGGCGATGGATTTTGTGGACAGCTTTCTTGAGGGATTAAAGTCTAATAAAAAAAATAAAAAATGAGTGAAAATTAGAAAAAAATTCAAAAATGCGTCTTTTATTTTTTTAGGTAGCAATAATCCCCCATGGTTTTTTTTTTGTGCAATGGTTCTTTTCCATTGGATGTAGTTTGAACCGGGTAGTAGTATTTTTTAATTTTTAATTTTAGAGTAGATTAGAATTTAGGGAATAAATGGAGGAAGAATGATGAACCTAGGCGCCCTTGACTTGTTTGATAGTAGCATATTTAGATTCTGGCATGTGTAGTATCTTCCCTATGATTTGAAATTATTGATTATGCCTTGCTTAGTTGGATAGCATGTCTTGTGATGCCTATGTCTCATTTTCTTGACATATGTTCACTTTGTGCTTCATGCTTAATATTTCGTGGTTCCGTGGATACTTGCATTTGTTTGAGAGTCGGAATGAGACCGTTCTTAGTGAATTATGTGCCATATGTGGTGAGTTTTTTGTATAGTCCATGTACTGTACTTGTGTCTAGAACTTGCCCGGTATGTGAGTTGAAGCGAAATTTTAGGTGATGTTCGGTTTAAAAAGTGATTTTAGGCTTTCTTTGTTCTTTTTTGAGCTTTATTGCTTATCACAAATAAAATTTATCCCTAATTAATCTTTTTGAACCTATAGACTTTTATTTGGCACCCACATTACAAGCCTATACCCTTTTTATTCTTAATTGAAATTGTTTTGATCTCTTTTCCTCTTAAAGCACTTTAATTGTGAGATGAGCGCTAAAAGAAGTAAGAAGGAACTAAGTGTGGGGTGGCTTTTGAGTGAAACCAATAAAAGGAAGAAAGGTGCACTTATTTTGTAAAATAATACACCATTAGCAGGAATTGAAAAAAAATCTGAAGGAAAAAAAATATAGATGAATAAATTGTTGTATTGTTCTTGCTAGTGGGTATGAACTAAAGTAGTGCTTAAAGAAGAAGGAAACGTTTTTGGGGGTGATATTATTTGTGAGATTGAAGTGGAATTGATGAATTTGCTCTTAAAGTTGATTATGTGGTGTGTTAAAGTGCTTAGGAGGATTAGTCACTATTCCTAAATATATCCTACCCGTCCCTTAGCCCACATTATAACCATAAAAAAGTCCTAATTGATTTTAGATCGAGTGAGCCTACATAGTAGAGATTTACATTATGGGCAAGCCTATGGTACCAAGTGCATGCATGTGACTGCTTTTGTGAGAGCGAGAGAGTTCTTTGATATATATATGAGTCTTTAAACTATATTTGATCGTGAGATTCGAATGTGTGGATTCAACTTACTCTTTTGCCTTGGTTGTGAGGGCACTTGGTTTCACGAAGGATAGATAACATTATTAGACTTCTCTACGACGTTGGGCATTCAAGCCATGATTGCATCATGACATTGAGTCGGTTTTTGAGGCTAGGATTGTTGTGAGCATATTATATTTGTTTGAATATTTTTGAAGAATGACATAAGTGAAGGGAAGTGTATGATGATTGTATATGCTAGAGTTTAATTGTTACTATTAACCATGGTCATTGGTGTAATGTGCTCCAAATGTGTTAAGATGTTAAGTGCTCATAGATAGAGTAAATTTTTGGTTGAGTCGAGGACGAGCAACATTTAAGTGTTGGATGTTGATGATAGGCTATAATTACGTATTTTAGTCGTTTATTACACTCTAATTTAGTGCACTTTAATTGAGTTTGAGCTTTAATCGCTAGTGTTTTGCACTAACTGTGTTTTATACCTTGTAGGAGTGATTTCGAGCTATATAGATGTTATGGAATAAATTCAAGTGATTTGGAGTTTTAAAGTTTGAGTAAAAGTTCAAGAAATTAAGTCGGGATCGTGTGGGAGGGTCAATGGATGATAGTTAGAGCAAACGAAGACTCCAATATGCAGATTGCGCACTGTCTAGTAAAATAGATATACCTTTTCTCTCAAAAATCTATTTTGGCGCCACAATATATGGTTGGAAAGATAACTAAAAGGGATACAACTTTCATGTTTTACATTTTTCCAAATTCGAAACGGAAAAGGGTGCAAAATGCACGTCAATAGCGTGATCGCGCTCGTGAGGCAGAACACTGGGTTACTAGCGCGATCGCGCTAGTCAAACCCAGGAAAAGTGTCCTTTTTCACATTGGAGAAGGTATAATTATTTAGGCCCAACCCTACTTGGTATATATACATGAAAAAACGGTATTTTGAGGGAGGAGGACGTTTTTGAGAGGAAAACATAAGCACATAGCCGTTATGGAGGCCGGGTTTCATCTTTTCTTCCACCAACTTAGTCTATTTATGTTTCTTTGTATGATTTGTTATTTTGTTACCATGTCTATGTGGAGCTAAACTTCATTTTCTAGCGTTGTGGTTCTTTCATGACTATTGTTATTCGGATATTGATTTTGATTTCTTAGTTTATCACCTTTGTTTATTTATTCAATCCTGCACTTAATTATTTGATTGCTTGATCACCAATTGAATACTATCTACCAATCTAGAGTCGAACTCGAAAGTGGGAATTCTAGATTGCATATAGGATTGAGTAGAGCAAGTTCTTGAACCTGGGCATCAGGGAACGAATTCGCGGTTAGGATAGACATATACCTAATTGTCTTGCTTGGTTGATTTACAGGAATTATAAATGTATTCTTGTTGATTCTAATTCCATAGACATATAGGAGTTAGGTTAGCTTGAATAGGCGAGTAAGAACTCGACAGATTCTTATGACCAATATTTAACCTTGTCAACCAATAAACTAGATAAATTAGTTAGTCAATTCAATTGAAGAATACAATAGGAATGTTAGATAGCCTATAACCCTAGATCGTTCTCATTACATTGATATCATAAATATCTGTTGTTTCTCTCTGTTAAAAGTTCATTATTTATATTCTTTATTTAATTAGTTTAGAACCAAATACTTCTAGGTTTAATTCTTGTTTAGATAATTAGGATAGTCTAATTTAGTTAATAGTTATTCACAAGTTCTCCTGGGATCGACATCCGACTTTTAATTACGTTATTACTTGACGACCGCGTGCACTTGCGTGTGCGTTTGGCCGCAACAGTTCCCTACCGAACGACTCTCAGTTACCAGAGTCGAACCTAAGACTTCGAGTTATAATTAAGAATGAAAAAATTTCACCCAATTTTTTTCGGAGAGAATTTTAGTTTAAGCCGACCCACTGTTTCTCTTTACAATGTCCTAGCCATGAAATCTCAGATATTATGTTTCCTAAAAACATATACCAAAGACATCGAAACCCTTACTCTGTGACCCTCCATCCCTATCGAGCTATTTTCCTTAGCAGCAACTTCACCGGTAAAGTGCCTTGGCCGACCAGAAAAGCTTCACTCCACTCCCTCCCTCTCTTTCTTAACCTATTATCTCTGCTCTTTTTTTGTTCTCCCTCTCAAACCTCAGTTTGAACACTTTTCTCCATCGTTAACTCTCTTTTACTATTTTTCTATGTACATATGGTGTATATTTGCATTATACATCGATGATGTAGCGTATGCTTGATGTATAATTTATGTATATCAGTGTGTATACCTTATACAATGATTTTATAATTACTATACAATTAGAGTTGTACACTAACTATACACATGAGGGTACACTTAATTTCCTATCAATTACAGCACCAGAAACAAAATCCAAAACATCATGGCCCATTCGCCTTCGATCGTCCACCCACAGTTACAACTCTCAAGTGACCTATGGCAAAGTTGGGGGAAAAAAAAATAGAGAAAACTACCCTCTATAACCCCTCAAAATTTTAATAGCCCATATTTTCTCCTACTTACAAAAAATGGTCCTTCAGCCCAAACGTATTGCATATAGTAGCCAAAAGGAATAAGCATGACAACATAAGCGCCTGTAGCTCAGTGGTTAAAGAGCATGTTTCCTAAGCTGAAGGTCTTAGGTTCGACCCTCAACTGGCGTAATACATCAATCATTTTTTGCCTTTTTAAATGTACTTTGGATCTTATAAGTATTTTTGTATATTTTTTGTATGTAACAGACTATTTTTGTATAATTTTTGCATAATGACAGTCTATTTTGTATATTTTTTGTATAGTAACAGTCTATTTTGTATAGTGACAGTCTATTTTGTATATTTTTGTATAGTAACAGTCTTTTGTATAGTGAGAGTCTATTTTGTAGAGTGAGAGCTAATTGTATATAAATTGTATAATGGCAATCTATTTAGTATATTTTTATATAGTGAGTCTATTTTGTACATATTTTGTATAATAACAGTCTATGTGGTATATTTTTTGTATAATGACATTTTATTTTTGTATATATTTTGTATAGTGACACTTTATTTGTATATAAATTGTATAGTGACAGTCTATTTTGTATATATTTTGTATAGTGACACTTTATTTGTATATAAATTGTATAGTGACAGTCTATTTTGTATAATTTTTGTATACTATCAATCTATTTTGTAGATATTTTTCAGCATAATACATAGGCACACTCAATTGAGAGCTCTTCAATCAACTGAAATAAGAACATAGTTAAACAAGTGGAGAAATTCAAGGCTCAATTATATAAAAACATGTCAAGAATTCATCCCCCAAAAGGTTCCCTCAAAATTCTAAATAAGAAATTAGCTATTCATGCTAGTATGTAAAAGTACAACATTAGAATTGATAACCATAAAAAATAGGAAAAAAAAAAACAAAAAAACGTGAAGTTGAATCCTTCTCCTTGCTTCAAGCGTGTTCCTGCGTCCCAAAGTCTACTCTCTGTCTAAAGTATTGTCTCTTCCTTAAAATCACGTTTTAGGATGTATTTATAGCGATTAGGTTTTGTATGGGGTGAATTTTCCTTCTCCTAATTCGGATTGGAAAAACTAAGTTTCTTGCTCCATTCCCGATCAGGCGAAGTGAACCTTGCTTCGCTATCCAGGATTTTTCTGGTTTTTTCTACTCTGGTCTCGGTCTGGCGAAGTGAACCTCGCTTCACTGTCCATTGGACTTTTCTCTTCAGCTCTTTTTTCACAAATTTTTCTCCTATTTTATCATTTTCCGCATAAGTTTGTTCATAAACATAAGAAAAACGTAATGAGCATATTTTCACTTCAAAAGCGGTATAAACTCCCATAACTCGCACAAGAATTAATACACAAACACACATAAAACATGCACTTTTCATCCTTTATCAGTAAACTTGATGGCTTATTCACATAGGTGATCAACCTAATTATACATTTTGTTTCTGACAATTAGTTTATCAATTGACATCTAAACATTTTCTTTTTTTCTTTACGAAAATCTCCATAGTGGTGTAGCAACCCGACATATCTTTTCCATTTATTATGTATTTGGAATTCATTAACTTGATTAATTCGGAATATATATTCTATTGAAAGAGAAAGCACTTTCTACTAGAAGTTTGTTATGGTTTTTTATATTTCCAACAATTAATTAGATTCATGATTAAAGGTGTAAAGATTTAATTCATCTTGCTGCAAAATCTTGATAGTAAAAAGTAAGAAATGCGAGAGAGATGTAGAGAACTGACATAAGATATGAAGTTGAGGCCACAATCGGATATTTGTTCAAAAGAAATAAAGAAACATGCCCATAAGTCTTATTAGGTCAACCATAAATAGACAGATATGCCATAATGGCGGACAAATTAAAGTCCATAGATAGAACTATTCGCAAAGCTGCATAACTGAAGAATTGAATTTGTAGGGATGGGACATAACTACTCACTATACCTATCAAATGAAATAACCGAAGATTTTAATTTGTAGGGATGGGCACATTGTTGAGGTTTTCAAGCTAAAATAAGCTTACAAAGGGTGAATGAGAAATGGAGGAAAACTTAAAATTTTAAGTGAAATTTTAAATTTCCTCCTTGACAATGGGACATTGTCCCATATTGGAAGACAAAAAGGTTTTAGATGGGTATATATACAATTCCTCTTCTTTTAGCTCTTAAAGAATTAAGAAGAAGGCAAGCGTTGTGCTGCTGTTGTTGCTCGCTCGGCTCGGCTTCGGTTTCGGTCAAACAATTGATTGATTAATTTTTTGGACCCAATTTATTATTAATACTAAATAATAATCATAATTCACTTTTATATTATACTCCCTCCGTTTCAATTTAGTTGAACCTATTTTCTTTTTTATTCGTTCCAAAAAAAATATTCCCTTTTTAAATTTTTAAATAATTTAACTTAAACCTCCCAATTCCACTCTTAATAAGAAGCTATTATAATCACACAAATACGCTAGACCCTTTTTAAACTCGTTTATGACCAAAAATTCCAAAATTCTTTATTTTTTTCTTGAACTTCGTGTTCAGTCAAACATGTTCACGTAAATTGAAACGGAGGAAATAATATTTTTGGTCCAATTAAATTTTATTTACAAATGAAAAATGTTAGGAAAAGGAATAAACAAATGTATCATATTTGTGAAAACGCTAGAGATATTTATGGACCTATCAAAATGACTTACTAGTGACAAAAACATTAAAATCTTCTTTTCAGGTAGATGATCATGCCAAACTCTAATCCTAAAAAAGATAAGCGGTCATCACAAATATAATCTGATCTAAAAGTCTGAAGTCGAATCTAATAGAGAACTAAGGTTTAGTTATAAATATTCACTATCACTAAGAAGACAAGCTTGAACGATTCCTAAGTTATAAATATAAAGATTCATATGTCTAACTAATTAACTAACAAATTAAAGAAGTGAATTAACAACTTAGGGTTAGAGACAAGATTAAGGAGATTTAGAGTTATAATTTCCCCAAATTTTCAAAATCCTTCCCACTATATTTTGCCTAAGTATTTTTCGTAATTTTCTTCCGAGCAACTACCACAATTTACTAGACGTATTGTTCCGAACTACGTTAGCTGACATTAATTCACGGCTCACTAAGTTCGCGCCAAGGTTTCATTATTCCTAATCTCACCTTTAAACCCTCTGAATTGATTCCTCACATACGTTAGAAGTGATGTTGTTCAACAACTACCTAAATATGTACCATTTTCCAAGAAATACATAATAAATAGGCACACTCAATTGAGAGCTCTTCAATCAACTGAAATAAGCACATAGTTAAACAAGTGGAGAAATTCAAGGCTCGATTATATAAAAACTTATCAAGAATTCATCTCCCAAAAGGTTCCATCCAAACTCTAAATAAGAAATTAGTATTCATGCTAGTATGTAAAAATACAACACTAGAATTGATAACGACTAAAAATAGGAAAAAAAAGGAAAAACGTGAAGTTGAATCCTTCTCCTTGCTTCAAGCGTGTTCTTGCGTCCCAAAGTCTACTCTGTCTCTAAAGTATTGTCTTTTCCTTAAAATCACGTTTTAGGATGTAATTATAGCGACTAGGTTTTGTATAGGGTGAATTTTCCTTCTCCTAATTCGGATTGGAAAAACTAAGTTTCTTGCTCCGGCCCCGATCTGGCGAAGTGAACCTCGCTTCGCTATCCGGGACTTTTCTGATTTCTTCTTCTCTGGTCTTTGTCTGGCGAAGTGAACCTCGCTTCGCTGTCCATTGGACTTTTCTCTTCAAATCCTTTTTCACCAATTTTTCTCCTATTTTATCATTTTTCGCATAAGTTTGTTCCTAAACATAAGAAATACGTAATGAGCATATTTTCACTTCAAAAGCTGTGTAAACTCCCACAACTCACACAAGAATTAATACACAAACACACTTAAAACATGCACTTTTCATCCTCTATCAGTAAACTTGATGGCTTATTCACATAGGTGATCAACCTAATTATACATTTTGTTTCTGACAATTAGTTTATCAATTGACATCTAAACATTTTCTTTTTTTCTTTACGAAAATCTCCATAGTGGTGTAGCAACCCGACATATCTTTTCCATTTATTATGTATTTGGAATTCATTAACTTGATTAATTCGGAATATATATTCTATTGAAAGAGAAAGCACTTTCTACTAGAAGTTTGTTATAGTTTTTTATATTTCCAACAATTAATTAGATTCATGATTAAAGGTGTAAAGATTTAATTCATCTTGCTGCAAAATCTTGATAGTAAAAAGTAAGAAATGCGAGAGAGATGTAGAGAACTGACATAAGATATGAAGTTGAGGCCACAATCGGATATTTGTTCAAAAGAAATAAAGAAACATGCCCATAAGTCTTATTAGGTCAACCATAAATAGACAGATATGCCATAATGGCGGACAAATTAAAGTCCATAGATAGAACTATTCGCAAAGCTGCATAACTGAAGAATTGAATTTGTAGGGATGGGACATAACTACTCACTATACCTATCAAATGAAATAACCGAAGATTGGAATTTGTAGGGATGGGCACATTGTTGAGGTTTTCAAGCTAAAATAAGCTTAAAAAGGGTGAATGAGAAATGAAGGAAAACTTAAAATTTTGAGTGAAATTTTAAATTTCCTCCTTGACAATAGGACGTTGTCCCATATTGGAAGACAAAAAGGTTTTAGATGGGTATATATACAATTCCTCTTCTTTTAGCTCTTAAAGAATTAAGAAGAAGGCAAGTGTTGTGCTGTTGTTGTTGCTCGCTCGGCTCGGCTTCGGTTTCGGTCAAACAATTGATTGATTAATATTTTGGACCCAATTTATTATTAATACTAAATACTAATCATAATTCACTTTTGTATTATACTCCCTCCGTTCAATTTAGTTGAACCTATTTTCTTTTTTATTCGTTCCAAAAAAAATATTCCCTTTTTAAATTTTTAAATAATTTAACTTAAACCTCCCAATTCCACTCTTAATAAGAAGCTATTATAATCAAACAAATACGCTAGACCCTTTTTAAACTCGTTTATGACCAAAAATTCCAAAATTCTTTATTTTTTTTCTTGAACTTCGTGTTCAGTCAAACATGTTCACGTAAATTAAAACGGAGGAAATAATATTTTTGGTCCAATTAAATTTTATTTACAAATGAAACATGTTAGGAAAAGGAATAAACAAATGTATTATATTTGTGAAAAGGCTAGAGATATTTATGGACCTATCAAAATGACTTACTAGTGACAAAAACATTAAAATCTTCTTTTCAGGTAGATGATCATGCCAAACTCTAATCCTAAAAAAGATAAGCGGTCATCACAAATATAATCTGATCTAAAAGTCTGAAGTCGAATCTAATAGAGAACTAAGGTTTAGTTATAAATATTCACTATCACTAAGAAGACAAGCTTGAATGATTCCTAAGTTATAAATATAAAGATTCATATGTCTAACTAATTAACTAACAAATTAAAGAAGTGAATTAACAACTTAGGGTTAGAGACAAGATTAAGGAGATTTAGAGTTATGATTTCCCCAAATTTTCAGAATCCTTCCCACTATATTTTGCCTAAGCATTTTTCGTAATTTTCTTCCGAGCAACTACCACAATTTACTAGACGTATTGTTCCGAACTACGCTAGCTGACATTAATTCACGGCTCACTAAGTTCGCACCAAGGTTTCATTAATCCTAATCTCACCTTTAAACCCTCTAAATTGATTCCTCACATACGTTAGAAGTGATGTTGTTCAACAACTACCTAAATATGTACCATTTTTCAAGAAATACATAATAAATAGGCACACTTAATTGAGAGCTCTTCAATCAACTGAAATAAGCACATAGTTAAACAAGTGGAGAAATTCAAGGCTCAATTATATAAAAACATATCAAGAATTCATCTCCCAAAAGGTTCCATCTAAACTCTAAATAAGAAATTAGTATTCATGCTAGTATGTAAAAATACAACACTAGAATTGATAACGACTAAAAATAGGAAAAAAAAGGAAAAACGTGAAGTTGAATCCTTCTCCTTGCTTCAAGCGTGTTCTTGCGTCCCAAAGTCTACTCTGTCTCTAAAGTATTGTCTTTTCCTTAAAATCACGTTTTAGGATGTAATTATAGCGACTAGGTTTTGTATAGGGTGAATTTTCCTTCTCCTAATTCGGATTGGAAAAACTATGTTTCTTGCTCCGGCGCCGATCTGGCGAAGTGAACCTCGCTTCGCTATCCGGAACTTTTCTGATTTCTTCTTCTCTGGTCTTGGTCTGGCGAAGTGAACCTCGCTTCGCTGTCCATTGGACTTTTCTCTTCAAATCCTTTTTCACCAATTTTTCTCCTATTTTATCATTTTCCGCATAAGTTTGTTCCTAAACATAAGAAATACGTAATGAGCATATTTTCACTTCAAAAGCTGTGTAAACTCCCACAACTCACACAAGAATTAATACACAAACACACTTAAAACATGCACTTTTCTTCCTCTATCAGTAAACTTGATGGCTTATTCACATAGGTGATCAACCTAATTATACATTTTGTTTCTGACAATTAGTTTAACAATTGACATCTAAACATTTTCTTTTTTTCTTTACGAAAATCTCCATAGTGGTGTAGCAACCCGACATATCTTTTCCGTTTATTATGTATTTGGAATTCATTAACTCGATTAATTCGGAATATATATTCTATTGAAAGAGAAAGCACTTTCTACTAGAAGTTTGTTATAGTTATTTATATTTCCATCAATTAATTAGATTCATGATTAAAGGTATAAAGGTTTAATTCATCTCGCTGCAAAATCTTGATAGTAAAAAGTAAGAAATGCGAGAGAGATGTAGAGCCCTGACATAAGATATGAAGTTGAGGCCACAATCGGATATTTGTTCAAAAGAAATAAAGAAACATGCCCATAAGTATTATTAGGTCAACCATAAATAAACAGATCTGCCATAATGGCGGACAAATTAAAGTCCATAGATAGTACTATTCGCAAAGCTGCATAACTGAAGAATTGAATTTGTAGGGATGGGACATAACTACTCACTATACCTATCAAATGAAATAACCGAAGAATTGAATTTGTAGGGATGGGCACATTGTTGAGGTTTTCAAGCTAAGATAAGCTTAAAAAGGGTGAATGAGAAATGGAGGAAAACTTAAAATTTTATATTCCCCCTTGACAATGGGATATTGTCCCATATTGGAAGACAAAAAGATTTTAGATGGGTATATATACAATTGCTCTTCTTTTAGCTCTTAAAGAATTAAGAAGAAGGCAAGCGTTGTGCTGTCGTCGCTCGCTCGGCTCGGCTTTAGTTTCGGTCAAATAATTGATTGATAAATTTTTTGGACCAAATTTATTGTTAATACTAAATATTAACGTAATCCGTGTCTGTAACGGAAGATTAATAATTTAAGTTATCCGTTTCATTGACTATTTTTGCTACACTTACTGTTTATGCAGAGTAAAACCTTTGTGGTTTTCTACTCCATTGGTGATAAAAGTTTACGTGATTTTAACGTTTGTTTATGTCATTCTTTTGTAGAATGACTGCCAATGCATCGACAAGCCTAACATCATCGGTATTGGCATTGGCAAAAAATCCCAAAAAATTTTTCAGGATTGATTTCAAGCAGTGGCAGCAAAATATGTTGTTCTACTTACTACTTTAAGTGTACAAAAGTTCATTAAGGAAGATGTTCCTGTTCGGCACGATGAAACTCAAGAGAATGAACACTTTCTCGTGATTGAGGCATGGAAGCGTTCTGATTTTCTGTGCAAGAATTATATTTTTAGCGTACTGGAGGATGATCTGTATAACGACTATAGTAACGTGGAGACGTCAAAAGATTTGTGGATTGCACTTGAAAGGAAATTTTAAACTGAAGATGCTGGGTGTCACACCTCCTTTTTTCACCACCCTGAGGGTAATATAAGGGAGTTTTTCCCATATAAGTGACATAAATCGATATGAAATTATTTTAATTTTTTAGAATCACTTTTTGAAATAGTTTATTTGGGTATCCCAAGTCACCGATTTATTTTAATCCCAAGTCCAAGAAATTTTCGACTTTATTTAAAAGTCTACGAACCAGAATTCTAAGTAAGGAATTCTATTGACCCGGGAGAAAGTGTTAGGCATTTTCGAATTCCGTGGTTCTAGCACGGTCTCTTAAACTATTAATAATTGTCCTACTATTTGATTTACTACACGTTTTAAACCTATTGTGCATTTTAAAACATTATAACTGTTTTTAATTATTTATTGTTACACATTGCGCATCATGCCATGGGAATCGTACCCATGATCTACAACATGTTTAAGTTATTTAAAGTTATTAAAAGTTATGGCGAGGTCACATAAATGTACCCCCGGATTTGAAAATTATGTATCACAGCTACGTCATGGGAACCGTACCCTTAGCTATGATGATTTTATTATAAACATGCCCAAAGCAAACTACGAGTGTTTGAAAGGTATTTTTCTATACTAAGTTAATACTTAATGTGAGAGCCAAAAGTTATGAATTTTGTTTGTGTATAGCATACTTCAATTTTATTTTAACTAGGTTTGTGTTTCACTTAAACAAGACTAAGAATACTCATATTTTAACCCTAATTTGAAATTCACTAAGAATCTTTTAATAAATGACATGTTTAAGGGGGTAAAGGTATAAGCTTTTAAATTATTGGTAAAAAGGGATTTGGGCCAGCAATGGCCTATTACTCACTTATTTAAGGATATTTGGCCACTTTGGGACTGTGTCGGGCTAGAGTTTGGCTCAGAAGTGAATAGGCCCAAACACTCTTGTTGAGTCTGATTCAAATAACCCATATTGAATTTATATTTAGGCGGGCCCAGTTGCTATATGTTTTCAAGTTGAGCCTATCTACCTCTACGTCCGAATGAACCAAATTTTCATAATTACAGCAGTTATATTTCAAATGCTATTAAGTAAACATCAGCATTCAAAGAACAAACAACAATTTTAGTTTGAAAATTAATCACAGAATTCGCAAGACATAATAGCATGTGTTTATACTATGATTCTCAAGGAAACTTCACAATTAAAAATTACGCCGCAGGGTTTAACGTCCAGGACTATTCGCCCGGGCCCAGACTTACTCATATGAGTTCCATATTGGGCCTTGTTTCAAGTCTGGCCCAATTCGTGCCATGTTCAAACCATCACGCAGTAATAATGTTTGTTACAAAGACGTCCAACTACTATGAACCTATACTAATAATTAAACATAACTAAATTTAAAATCATTCCAACAGTCCATTTTTACTGTCGAATGTCTATGAATTTACAACATATTCCTAAGTATAACTAACATCTAAAGACGAAAGGAAGATAAAATTTTTAATCTAAACAAAAGCAATTTTTTTTAACTTCAGGCTTTTCTACTGCCACCAGATCCTTCCTAACCAAGCTTGAAACTTGTAAGGAATTAGTTGTAGAGCTATTTCTCACGAGTCAGCATTCAAACTCCAGCCCTGGAATTGCCCACCTTTATTGCCCCTAACATACAACACAAAAAATACAAATTTCTGTATTTACATGAACCCATTGACTAATGCATTCCTATCTCTGAAATAACAAAACAAAAGAAAGAAAGATGACTATTTCAGCAGCTAAACTTCACATTTTTAGCCTAAAGTCTAACAATTTTTCATGTTTGAACATGTAAAAGAAAAAGAGGTCACAGATAACCATTAAGCCACACAATGGGAGTGATGCTGATTCTTTTCCATATTAAACAGTAAATCCAACTATATTCATACAAAACAGTCAAACATCGCATAAAAACCATTCATTGTACAAGCTCATTACTTAGTATATCATTTCAGAAAAAGGAAACAACAGTAAATGAGGAAAAAACTGAAGGCAGTACATTGAATGAACAAAAATAAAAAACCAGCAAGTATAAGATGAAAAACTTGTTGGAAACTCTAAAGAAAAAGTGTAGCAGCAGAAACCAGACAGCAAGAACAACCCAAAATACCACCCAGAAATTCAACCAAAAAAAACCAACTTTAAACCAGAAAATCCTAGCTAAAGAAACCAGTTTTTAGAGTATTTTTGTGTTCATCTTGGTATTTTGCAGAATCAGTATCTATTTTAGAGCAGTATATCTGTGTGTTTTAGAACTTTTTGTGTAGAGAATGCTAATGATTTTGTGTGTGTGTGTGTGGATGAGGGAATGCTTTCTTTTTTATAGAGTGTTTAAAGATGGCATCAAAAGGGCATATTCTAATCTAAATTCTGAATTTTTAGGATAGTACAACATCTTTGACAGCTATATGTCCTTTTTCCCACACAATTTCAGCATTTTTTCTAAAAATGGGGGCATCTGTCCAAAATACTAGAATCTTTTGATATTTACCCTACGTAAAAATTCAGTTTTATCCTTTTAATTTGCTAGATATGACAATTCTAAACAAAATCTAATCCTATTGTGATTCTAGAAGTCTTTTAGGACTTTCTAGAAACAACTAAGTGGTTAGGGTTTCTTAAAATTTGGTTCAATTTGCAGCCCTAGGTAATTAATTTCTGGAATTAAACTAAGGTCTAAGGAACTAATGAAAAATTCATCTAATTAAACTTGAACAAATACTAAGTTTTAAGTTTAAAGTCAAACAATAACTAAACAAACACATGAAAAATGCAAAAAAACCTGGAAATTAACTTAATTTAATGCAATCAGATACAGTAATTAACTTAGAGCTAAGGTTTTCTAATAACTAGTCAAAGATTTGCCAAAATAGATTGAATTCCTGAAACCATTCTGAACAACGTACATCCAATCAAATAGATGCAAAGAGGAAACAAAACACAAAAAAGAAAACAAAAACAGTCAAATTTCAACAAAACCCTAAAAATTAACTTAACTATCCTAACTTTAAGTAATTGAAATTAAACTCCTAAGTAGCTATGAAATTCATCATACTCTTAACCAATATGAAAAAATAGGAAAAATTAAACATAGTAACAGACATAATTATTTGTGATGTAACTAAAACAAAAGCTAATCGAAGATGAAGGCAAGAGGCAGAGATGGTACCCTAAATGAAGAATAATAGAAGAGGAGGAAGAAACGACATGAGGTTGTCTTGGAGCAAACAATCATAAATTCGACCCGTTTTCAAGGTGGAGATATTAAATTGTTCAACTAAAAGAATACTCAACTTCTGGACGTTTTGGGTTCATATGACCCAAGCTCAAACAAAAATCGAAAAGGGGAATTTAGAGTTTCTGGGGTTTCAAATTAAAGATTTGACGAGATTGGGACTGATTCGAAGGGAATTGATGGTAGGGTTTAGAGGGGTATGAGGACTGTGAGGTGTGATTTTGTGGCTGTTTGGGTGATTTAGAGTTTTGAAATTTCGAACTTAGATCTGAAATTTGAAACATTTGGTAAGGATTTGAAGGTGACGACTTGGAGATTTGGAAAGGGTAGGGAAAGGGGAATATAAGGTGTAATTTTGGTGGTATTTGGAGCATCGCCGCTGTCGTGGGGCGATTTTCAACGACGGAACAAGGTGGAGCCGGCGAGGGAATTTAGGGCGGCTAGGGCGTGGGGTTAGTGACAGAGATGATGTGAAATAGGGGTGCTTCTGGGGTTAGGGGTATTTCAGACAGTTATATGTTAATGGTTAACCAGTTCCCAACCGTTTGATTTGAGATGATCAACGGCTGGGATCATTTTGGGGAAAACTGTGTCGTTTTAGGAGGTGGTGGACTGGACCGGATAAGGCTGATTTTTGGGCCTGGGTTTTGGTCGATTTGGGAGCGAGTTTAAGCATAAAATCAGCCCAAATTTAAAATTTAAACCCTTTCTTCAATTAACCCTTTCTATTTCCTTTTTCGTTTCTTTTTCTTTTCCTTTTCCATTAATTAAAATTTTTAAATTGAATACCTAAATTAATCTAAATTCTGAAACTAAGTTAATTACACAATTATAAATTTTATAACAATTACTGAACTAAACTAAACGAAAGAAATCACTAATCTAAGAATTAAAAAATAAAAAATATAAAAATGAGCCATTTTTGTGATTTTTATTTTTAATAAAATAAATAATTAAATAATTAATTCTAAGAATATAAAAACAAGAACCTAAATGCAACGCATGATATTTTTGATTTTTTTAATGATTTTTAACAAAATTAGACGTGCACAAAAATATAAACAATTAATAAAATCCTACAAAAATATTATAAAACGGCAAATAATTGGAACAAATCTATTTTATTTGATTTTATAGGAGTATTTCATATAGGGCAAAAATTACATGCTCAGAACTGCCCCTCTTTGCTCGTAAACACGAATGATTTTCGGGCAAAGATAAAATGAGCAATTGTGAGTGATTTTTTGCCCATTTGGAGCTCCATGTGAAGCATCTTTTGAAAAAGTGTGACCGAACCTTGCTTCAGAGGGTGCATACATATCCTTGTCCGTAAAGGAATCAGGTAAGTGGTAGTTCTGGAAATTTCGGTAGCTAGGAAACTGTAGTTTCAATATTGTTGCTGCTATTTCTGTTTGCTGATCTCCTTATTACACCAAAATCAAAAATGAAAAGCTAAGCTAGCTAAGCCTACCAACTACGAGTTACAAGATTCCTATCTATAAACCTTCTAAAGCTTAATTTTGAGTCTTTGTTGGTTCTTCCTGCAGACTCTAATCTGACTCTTGATACTCGTTTAGCTGTAACCACTGATTCATCCTTCTTTGGCTTTAAGAATCAAGGCGGGACATACAAAACTTTTGACTTCAATCACATCTTGAGTAGTCCACATCTTTTTTTCGCTTCTACATTTTAGGGTTCACTTCTTTTCCTTGTCTTTCTTTTCTTTTATTTTATTTTAGACTTCTTCTTTTGGGGATCTCAATCCTTGTACCTTATAGTAAAAACCTATTCAGCCACAAAAACAAACAAACAGACGAAATCTTTCTACCCCAGTTTTACTAGAAAAAATTCGTGAGTTATTGAAACGAGAATCTAAACTATTTCTTTATTGAAAGAAATAAAATCAGGATTGGGTATCCTTGAGGAAAAGAGATTTGGGAGTGGAGACCCTATATTTAAAATGAAACCAAAAGGGGATCGGAGGCCCTAAATTGAAAAGATTACTAGGGTTATGCTGGAAAAATGACCGGGTTATGCTGGAAAAATAATCGGGTTATGCCGGAAAGGTCCTCGGGTTATGCTGGGGAAGGTCATCGGGTTATGCCAGAAAAGTTCCTCGAGTTATGTCGGGGAGGTCCACGGATGCCGGGAAAGTCATCGGGCTATGCCGAAAAAATGTCCTCGGTTATGCCGGGGAGGTCCACGGGTTATGCCGGGTAATTCATCAGGTTATGCCAGAAAAACATCCTTAGGTTAGGTTGGGGAAGTCCATGGGTTATGCCGGGAAAGTTATGGGTTATGCCGGAAAAGTCCTTGGGTTATGCTGGTGAGGTCCATGGGTTATGGCGGGAAATATCATCGAGTTATGCTGAAAAAAGTTTCTAGGGTTATGCCGGGGAGGCCCACAGGTTATGCCAGGAAAGTCATCGGGTTATGCCGTAAAAAGGTCCTCGGATTATGCCGAGGAGGTCCACAGGTTATGCCAGGGAGCTCCACGGGTTGTGCCAGGGAAGGTCATCGGGTTATGATGGAAAAAGGTCCACAGGTTATACCATAAAAGTTGTGACGAAATAAGGTCCTGAAGTTATGCCGGGGAGGTCCACGGGTTATGTCGGGAAAGGTCACCGGGTTATGCCGGAAAAAGGTTATCGGGTTATGTAATGACCCGACTGGTCGCTTTACTTTTTAAAACCCCGTTCTCTTAAATAAAACTTCTCGCACTTGCTTTAACTAATTTACGACTTGCGAGGATGGTTGGTTCGGGATTTGGAAGAGATTGGGTTGAAATGTGCTAATTTGATTCCCTAGGATTTTCTTAAATGGCTAAGTTTGACTTTGGTCAACATTTTGTGCAAACGGATCTGAATTCGTGTTTTGACGGTCACAGAGGGTCCGTAGAGAAATATGGGACCTGGGCGTATGCCTGTAATCAAATTCCGAGGTCTCTAGCCCGAGTAATGAATTTTAATTAGAAATTCTTAAACTGAAATTCTAAGGATTTAAAGAAACTAATTAATGATTGAGAACGTTGGTATTGGTCTCTTGTGTTAGTTTTAAAGCCCAGTACAGGTCCAATAAAACATTTAATACTTGCCTGCAAAATTTGGTGTCAATCCGAGTAGTTTAAGGGCGTTTCGGCTCATTAGAGGAAAATTAAGGACTTGAAGTTCATAAGTTTGATTTAATTGATTTTTAGAGGGTGATTCTTAGATTTAGCGTTGTTTCAGGCGTTCTGAAGGTCTGAGTAGGTCTGTTTCATTATTTTAGACTTGTAGTTATGTTCGGGCGGGGCCCGGGAGCCCCGAGCATCAATCGGATGAGGCTGGAGTGAATTTGGAGTTTTTGAGAAGTGATGAAGCACTTGATTTTGTCATAAGCGCACCTACGGTTGGTCGACCACAGGTGCGAGACCACATAAGTGGTACAGCGATCGCAGATGCAGCCCACGACAGGCTAGGCTAAGACCGTAGAAGCGGCTTCGAGACTGCAGAAGCGGTCGCAGCCCGCTTGGTTGGTTTTGTAGGTGTGTTCGATTTCTCGCAGAAGCGGGACCGCAGATGCAGTCCCCTAACCACAGATGCAGAAATCGCTAAAGCAGTGAGCTTCACTTCATATGGGTTCTAAGTCGATTTTGACATTTTCCACTCATCCATTGGCAATTTTGGGAGCTTTTGAGAGAAGACTTCTATCGAGCATTTTGAGGTAAGCTTATCCCACCTATTCCTAGTTTTATACTTGTATTTTACGTAGATTAACCACTAGAATTAAGGTCAAATGATGGGGTTAGAGAAAAACCTCGGGTTTTGATAAAAGTTAGATTTAACCATGAAATTTGCTATTAAATGAAATAGAAATCATATATTATTGATCCTTAGATTATAAAGAACAACTTTCTTTGAAAATTTTGGAATCCGGGCACGTGGGCCTGGGGTCAGATTTTTGGAAACTTGTGGTAAGGGTTGGGAAATTGCTTAAATGGCTAGAATACAATCTTGTGAACTTATATAGATTAGTTCATACCTCATTTAACTAGTTTTGGATTGTTCGGCTCCGAATTGAGGGTTTGGGCTTGTTCTTGGTATTGGAAGTGCACTTTGGAGTGAAGTGAGTCTCCTTTCTAACTTTGTAAGAGGGAAGTGTCCCCATAGTTGTAATTATTGAGTAATTTTCTATTGAATGTGGGGGCTAGTACGCACTAAGTGACGAGAGTCCGTGCGTAGCTACTATTATGTTAATTGTCCGAGTAGTCTAGGACCCGTATCGTTCTATATTTGTGAATGTCTATATTTTCTTGCTAATGTGATCACTTAGGATATGCTAGAGATTTGGAGAGGAATATAAGCGAATGTATACACTCGTTGGATAATTGTGTGAATTCACTTGAAAATAAAAGCTCATTCAAGTGTTTCTTGATATTAATTGACATTTTTGGATCTGGCCGGTCTCCTCGGTAGAAATAGATGTATCTATAGTTTGCGCCATTTGATCCTCTGGCAGTGCACAGTTTATTTTCTGTTGGATCAGGCTGTCGACCTCGGCATAATGTGCGCATGATATCTATGTGAAATATTATCCATGACTTATCCTGCTAAATACTTGAAATGCGGTTGGTTGACTGCAAAAATTGTTTAGAACATGAGTTGTTAACTCTTGCCACAAACTGTTGATTATCTGTGACTCCCATGATTAGCATTACACCTTATTATATTATTTCACCCTAGTAAGTATCGAGTCGACCTCTCATCTCTACTTCTTCGAGATTAGACGGGATACTTAGGCAATACAAGTACCATTGTCGTATTCAAAGCTGTCTTGAGCTTCTGAAAGCTCTCCTCACAATCATCGGACCAATAGAAAGGAGCACCCTTCTGGGTCAATCTATTCAAATGTGATGCAATAGATGAAAAGCCCTGCACGAATCGTCTGTAATAACCTGCTAACCCTAGGAAACTCCTAATCTCGGTCACTGAAATAGGGCATTGCCAACTCTGAACTGCCTCAATAATCTTCGGATCCACCTTAATACCCTCTCCTAACACAACATGCCCCAAGAATGCCACTGACTCTAGCCAAAACTCACACTTGGAGAACATAGAATATAGCTTCTACTCTCGCAAGGTTTGAAGCACTACTCTCAGATGCTGCTTGTGCTCCCCCAGGCTACGTGAGTTTATCAAGATGTCGTCAATGAAGACGATGACAAAGGATTTAATATAAGGCCTGAAAATCCTATTAATCAAGTCCATAAATGTTACTGGTGCATTAGTCAAGCCAAAGGACATCACCATAAACTCATAATGCCATATCTAGTCCGGATTACAATCTTCGGGATATCCGAGTACTGAATCTTCAATTGATGGTAACTTGACCTCAAATAAATCTTAGAGAACACCCTAGCACCATGCAACTGGTCAAACAAATCATCGATACAAAGCAACGAATAGTTGTTCTTGATGGTGACTCTGTTCAACTAGCAATAATCAATGCACATCCGCATAGTCCCATCCTTCTTCTTCACAAATAACACTGGTACACCCCAATATGATACACTGGGCCTAACAAAACCCTTCGTTAACAACTCCTCAAGCTGCTCCTTCGACTCTCTAGGAGCTATATGGTACGATGGAATAGATATAGGCTGGGTGCCTAGAGCCAAATCAATACGGAAAACAATATCACGATCCGGTGGAATGCCAGGAAGATCAGAAGGAAACACATCGGCAAAATCTCAAACTATTGGAACTGAATCAATCATCGGAGACTCTGCGGTGGTGTCTCGATAATAAGCTAAATATGCCAAACACCCCTTATCGACCATCTATCGAGCCTTCAGGAAAGAGATAACCTAGCTAGATATATCAATGGTGGAGCCCTTCCACTCCAATCCTGGAGACCCTGGCATCCTAAAGTACTAGTCTTGGCATGTAAATCCAGGATGGCGTGATACGGAGATAACCAATCCATGACTAGGATGACCTCAAAATTGATCATATTAAGCAACAGGAGATCCCCTCTAGTCTCGAATCCGCAGAATGTAATAACACAAGACTTGTAGATCTGATCCACAACCATAAAATCACCTACAAGAGTGGATACATGAATAGGTTTGCCCAAGGGCTCAGGAGAAATAACTAGGAAATAAGCAAACAGAGATGATACGGACGAATAAGTAGACCTTGGATCAAACAATATCAAAGCACCTCTACCACAAATAGAAATAATACATGTGATGACGGCATCTGAGGCTAATGTATCTGGCCTAGCTGGAAGGGTATAGAATCTGGCTAAAGCGCTGGCTGGCTGGCCTCCACCTGACTGAGCAGTAGCTTGCTGACCTTTCCCTGCCTGACCTCCACCTCTAGGATAACCCCTATCAGTCTGCCTTCCACCTCTAGGCGGTGGGGCAGCCGGTGCTGAAATCATAGGCTACTGACCCTGTTATATGCCTTGCCCTGAAGTCTGGGGAAGTAGCTCCTTGTGTGACCAAGGTCCCCGCACTCGAAGCAACCCTATGGTGCGGTGACCTGCTACCTTGATAGCTGAACCTGATGGCCTATAGACCCACTAAAAGAAGCATGAATAGCCGGTGGATGGTATAAACTCTTTGGCATAGCACTGAAATAAGAATTAGAAGAATCTTGAAGACCTCAATACCTACCAAAGGAAACTTGAATAGCTGGTGGGCGATAAGAACTCTCTGGCATGGTGCTGAAATAGGGACGCACTGGAGCACCTCGAGCAGGTGGTGGTGTTGAATATAGTGGCATGTTGGGGTGTCCCCTCCCAAACTGACCTCTTCCCCTAACCTGGGCACCTTTGAACTCTTCGAAGAACCTATCCCTCTTATCCTGCTACATCTGCTCCCTACCCCTCCAACGGTAGCCCTCAATCCTTCGAGCAATCTCCACTACTAACCGATAAGGAGTACCCATCTCCACCCCTCGGGCCATATTGGCCCTAATGCCAGAATGCAAACTTACAACAAACCTCTGCACCCTCTCTGAATCGGTAGGAAGTATCATCAATGCATAGCAGGATAGCTCAGAAAATATCGCCTCATAATCGGTCACGGACATCTGACCCTACTCAAACTGATACCGCAGCTCTTCCCTCTCAGATAGTGGAATATACCTATCCAGAAACAACTACGTGAACTGGCTCCAAGTGATAGGAGGAGAACCAACTGTTCTTCCTAGAACATAAGACTGCCACCATCTGTGTGCCCTGCCCTCTAGTCGAAAAGTAGTGAAGTCAACCCCATGTGACTCCAATATCCTCATGTTGTGCAGTCTGTCCCTGCACCTATCAATGAAGTCTTGAGCATCCTCATGGAGTCACCCACGAAGACAGAGGGTGAAGTCTAGTCCATCTATCCAATAACTTCTGAGGGTCACTATCCGCAGCTGGTCTAGCTCGTGTATCACTGCAGTAACTGGCTGAGCCCCATCTGCGAGTAGTGCACATGGAGTTTGATACACTGCAGTTGCATGATTGTGAGCCTGAGCAATATGGGTCTATGCCTTCCCTCCAGCCTGTGATATAGCTGGATCTGCTGGAAATAAACCAGTATGAGTTTTGGTGTCCATAAATCATAGCATACGACCCATGACCTCCTGGAATCCCGATACTGTCATAAAGTCTGTCGGGGTAGGCTCACCTGCGGGCACTTCACCCTACTTCTCGATGATAGGATCTCCCACAGTTTCTGCTAGTGGTACTATTGGGATAACTCTGGGACGTCTTTATCCCCTACCTCGAGTTAGTGCCCTCCCCCGGCCTCTGCCTCGGCCTCTCGAAATAGGGGGAGCAGCTCCTCTCGGGTCTGGAACATTAGCCGTGTGTGTCCTCACCATCTGTGAGAGAATAGAAGATGGAAATTTTGTATACCGACCACTGCACGATAGAAAATGAATAAAGAGTAGTTTTTCCTAACACCATATAGCCTCTTGAAGATAAATACAGATATCTCCATACAGATCCGCAAGACTTTATTATGTTTGCCTATGACTTGTGAGACCTACGTGAACCTAGTGCTCTAATACCATTTTTACATGACCCATTTCAAAAATAGATCTTGATGGAGCCCAACACTATTGTCAGGCAGGCCAGCGCGGAAGTATAATTAAGTTCTCATTTTTACTTTTACCAAAATAGGAGCAGCAATTCATTAATTTAAAATCAAACAAGCAAAGAGCAGCAATGTGCTAAAAATAGTTATACAACTCCCAAAATAATAATCATCCAACGTGTGTGCCAAGACTTGTTTCACAAGAAATGGGCGACTAGTAGAATGTACAAAAGAATAAAATTATCCTACTATCCGGGATAGAATAGACATCAAAAGTAGAGAAAGACTCCATCAAGCTGCTGAGCGGTATAGGAAGGGAGCAGCTCACCGTGGAAGTCTCAAACTATGAATCGGGGGCACGCACCAGACTGATAGCCAGATATACCTACCTCAGATCATGTACAATTAAGTATAGAAGTGTAGTATGAGTACATAAACAACTGTATATTGCGACGCTTCACGCGTTGTCTTAGGATGTGTATTGATGTAGGAAGGGCGAGTTATTGCATATGCTTCACGTCAGTTGAAGGTTCATGAGAAGAATTATCATGTACACGATCTAGAGTTGGACTTGATTGTTCATGCTCTTAAGATATATAGACATTATCTGTATGGGGTGTCATATGAGGTTTATACTAATCATCACAGCTTCCAGAATTCGTTCAAGCATAAGGATCATAATTTGAGGTAGCGCAGGTGGGTTGAGTTACTAAAGGATTATGACATCACCATTCTTTATCACTCGGGCAAGGCGAATGTGGTCACGGATGCCTTAAGTAGAAAGGTAGAGAGCATGAGTAGCTTGGCATTCATTCTAGTAGAGGAGAGGCCACTAGCTTTGGACATTCAGTCCTTAGCTAAGAGACTTGTGAGATTGGACATTTCGGAGCCCAGTCGGGTTCTTGTGTTTGTGCTTCCTCAATCTTCATTTTTGGCGCAGATATAGGCCCAACAGTTCGATGATCCACATCTGGTGGTTCTCAGAGAGATGGTTCTTTATGGAGGTGCCAAGGAGGTTTCTATTGGTGAGGATGGTGTTTTGTGGCTCCAAAGTCATCTATGTGTTCCTAATGTTGATGGTTTGAGGGAGAGGATACTAGAGGAGGCACACAGTTTGCATTATTCCATTCATCCGGAGCTACGAAAATGTATCGTGACTTGAGGCAGCATTATTAGTGGTGGAGGATGAAGAAAGACATTGTGGAGTATGTGGCTAGGTGTTTGAATTGCCAGTAGGTCAAGTATGAACATTAGAGGCTGGGTGGCCTACTTCAGTAGATGCCTATACCAGAGTGGAAGTAGGAGTGCATTCCTATGGACTTCGTAGTTGGGTTACCCTGGACCTTGTGGAGGTTTGATGCGGTGTGGGTCATTGTGGATAGGTTGACGAAGTCGGCATACTTTATACCAGTTTTGACTACTTACACTTCAGAGAGGTTGGCTCAGATTTACATTCGGGAGATAGTCTGGTTGCACAGTGTGCTTGTTTCCATTATATCAGATAGAGGCCCTCAGTTCACTTCCCAATCCTAGAGAGCAGTTCAAGGTGAGTTGGGGACCCGCGTGGAGCTTAGCACAACATTTAATCCACATACTGAGGGGCCGTCGGAGCGGACAATTCAGATCTTGGAGGACATGCTTAGAGCATGTGTGATTGACTTTGGAGGGTAGTGGGATAAATTCTTACCTTTGGCGGAGTTTGCGTACAAACAACAACTATCAGTCCAACATTGAGATGGCCCCATTTGAGGCTGTATACGGTTGGCGGTGTCGTTATCCTATCGGGTGGTTTGAGCTGGGTGAGGCTAAGTTATACGGTACAGATTTGGTGTAAGATGCCTTGGACAAGGTAAAGTTTATTCAGGAGAGGCTTCGAACAGCTTAGTCCAGATAGAAGAGTTATGCGGATCAGAAGGTACGTGATGTATCATTCATGGTTGGCGAGAAGGTCCTCTTGAAAGTCTCGCCAATGTAAGGAATTATCAGGTTCGGGAAGAAGGGCAAGTTGAGCCCAAGGATTATTGGCCCCTTTGAGGTGTTTAGATAAGTTGAGGAGGTTGCTTACGAGTTTGCTTTTTCCCTCAGCTTATCGAGAGTTCATCCGGTTTTTCATGTATTAATGCTTCGGAAGTATCATGCCGACTTGTCCCACGTGTTAGATTTCAATAATATTCAGCTGGATGAGAGTTTGATTATGAGGAGGAGCCAGTTGCCATTATTGATAGACATGATCGCCAGTTGAGGTCCCGGGGGATTTCTACAGTGAGGGTCCAGTGGAGGGGCCAACTAGTCGAGGAGGCGACCTGGGAGTTCGAAGAGGACATGCGGAGCAGATATCCATATTTATTCAGCAGCTCAAGTACTTTTCCATGTCCATTCGAGGATGAACGTTTGTTTAAGAGGTGGAGAATGTAACGACCAGACTGGTCGTTTTGCTTTTTATAATCTCGTTCCCTTTAATAAAACTTCCCACACTTGCTTTAACTAATTTAAATATGTTCATTTGATTCCTTAGGATTTTATTAAAAGTCTAAGTTTGACTTTGGTTAATATTTTGAGCAAATGGACCCGAATTCGTGTTTTGATGGTCCCGGAGGGCCCGTGGGGAAATATGGGACCTGGGCATATGCCCGGAATCGAATTCTGAGGTCCCTAGCCCGAGTAATGAATTTTTATTAGAAATTGTTAAATTGAAATTCTAAGGATTTAAAGAAAGTAATTAATGATTAATCATGTTGGTGTTGGGCTTGTATGTTGGTTCTGAAGCCCTATACAGGTCCAATAAAACATTTAAGACTTGCCCACAAAATTTGGTGTCAATCCGAGTAGTTTAAGGACGTTTCGGCTCTTTAGAGGAAAATGAAGTTCATAAGTTTTATTCAATTGGTTTTAGGGGGTGATTCTTAGATTTAGCGTTGTTTCGGGCATCCCAAAGGTTCGAGTACATCCATTTCTTTATTTCAGACTAGTCAGTATATTTAGGCTGGGCTCGAGAGCCCCGAACGTCAATCGGATGAGGCTCAAGTGAAGTAGGAATTTTTGCGAAGTGTTGAAGCATCTGCCTCTGTCATAACCGCACCTGCGGTTGGTCGACTATAGGTGAGAGACCGCAGAAGCAGTCCAGCTATCGCAAATGTGGCCCAGAGCAGGACAGGCCAATATCGTAGAAGCGGCTCCCCAGCCGAAGATGTGGCTTCGCAGAAGCGGCTTCGAGACTGCAGAAGCAGTCGTAGCCTGCTTGGACGGTTCTGTAGGTGTGTTCGATTTCTTGCAGAAGCGGAAATCGCTGAAGTAGTGAGCTTCATTTAATACGGGTTCTAAGTCATATTTGACATTTTCCACTCCTCCATTGGCGATTTTGGGAGCTTTTGAGAAAAGACTTCTACCAAGCATTTTGAGGTAAGCTTATCCCACCTATTCCTAGTTTAATACTTGTATTTTAGGTAGATTAAACACTAGAATTAAGGTAAAATTATGGGGTTAGAGAAAAACCTAGGGTTTTGGAAAAATTTAGATTTAACCACAAAATTTTCTATGAAATGAATTAGAAATCATATATTATTGATCCTTAGTTTATAGAGAACAACTTCCTTCGAAAAATTTTGGAATCCGGGCACGTGGGCTGGGGGTCGGATTTTTAGAAACCTGTGGTAAGGGTTGGGAAATTTCTTAAATAGCTAGAGTACAATCTTGTGAACTTATATTGATTAGTTCCTACCTCATTTGACTAGTTTTGGATCGTTCGGCTCCGAATTGAGTGTTTAGGCTCGTTCTTTGTATTGGAAGTGCACTTTGGAGCGAGGTGAGTCTCCTTTCTAACATTGTAAGAGGGAATTGTTCCCATAGGTGTAATAATTGAGTAATTTGCTATTAAATGCGGGGGCTACGTACACACTACATGACGAGATTCCGTGCATAGCTACTATTATGTTAATTGTTCGGGTAGTCTAGAACCCGTATCATGCTATAGTTTTCAATGTCTATATATTTTCTTGCTAAATGATCACTTAGTATATGCTAGAGATTTGGAATGGAATATACGATAATGCATACACTTGTTGGAAACTTGTATGAATTTACTTGTAAATAAATGCGCATTCATGTGTTTCTTGATATTAATTGAAATTTTTGGATCGAGCCGATCACCTCGGTAGAAATAAATGGATCTATGGTTCGAGCCATTCGACCCTCTGGTAGTGCACAATTTATTTTCTGTTGGATCGGGCCATCGCCCTCGGTATAATGTCTGCATTAAATCTATGTGAAATTTTATCCATGACTTGTCTTGCTAAATACTTGACATGTAATTGGTTAACTGCAAAAATTGTTTAGAACATGACTTATTAACTCTTGCTACAAACTGTTGATTATCTGTGACTCCCATGACTAGAACAACACCTTATTATATTATTTGACCCTAGTAAGTATCAAGTCGACCTCTCGTCTCTACTTTTTTTAGGTTAGACGAGATACTTACTGGGTACATATTATTTATGTACTCATACTACAATTCCGTACTTAATTGTATAGGATCTAAGGCAGGTATATCTGGCTATTAGTCTGGGGTGTGCCCCTGATTCATAGTTCGAGACTTTCACGGTGAGCTACTCCCTTCCTCTGCCGCGCAGCAGCTTGATGGAGTCTTTCTCTACTTTTGCTGTATATCCTATCCCGGATTGTAGGATAGTTTTATTCCTTGTACATTCTACTAGTCGCCCATCACTTGTGATACCAGGTCTTGGCACACACGTTGGTAGACTATTATTTTGGGAGTTGTATAACTATTTTTGGCACATTACTGTTCATTCCTTGTTTGATTTTAACTTAATGAATTGCTGCACCTATTTTGGTAAAAGTAAAAATGAGAACTTAATTATATCTCCGCATTAGCTTGCCTGACAATCGTGTTGGGCGCTATCACGATCTATTTTGGAAATGGGTCGTGACAGGTTATGTCGGGAAAGTTCATCGAGTTATGCCTAAAAAAGGTCTTCAGTTTATGATGGGGATCAACTACGGTGTGGAACCTTGTAATGAAAAAGATACCAGGTTATGCTGGGAGCGACTAGGGAATGGGATCTTATGTTGGGAAAATATAGCTAGAGATTGGGGACCCTAGGCTACCATGATTTTGAATTTTCTTCTTCTTTCTTTTCATTCATCCATTTTCTTCCTCTCTTACTTCACTTTTTATTTTATTTAGGAGAATAAATGAAGAGTTTTAAAAGGATTTCCCTTTTCGGGTCAACTTTTGTTGCAGAACCGTTTTGGTTTCTGCGTAACTTGCTTTTATTGCACCAGATTCTTTCAAATGTTGTTTTGGACTGCACCTGTTTTCCTATTGTCAAATCAAAGAACAATTTTTTAGTTTGAGTCGGTGGTTGGTTTTGTGGCCTTGATTTTTTGACCAATTGATCTCGGCTCAACTCTTTCGACGAAAATCACCATTGCTCGCTGGCTCTCTAGAGATCGATCTCTTTTCAAAACCCAAGGATCTTGTCTTTCCAAAATTTCACATGATGGTTAGCCCATGTGGGGCTTTATCCTTTTCATCTTATTTTTCCTTCACGGGCAATTGACTTTGGATTTCTTTCCTTTTCAGTAATTTTGACTCTGGATCATCGGCCACTATGGCCAGTCGAGATCGACTTGATGCACTACTGAGGCTAGGTGCTTTTCCTTGAATTTTATACCCTGTAAAACCAATATTTTCACCATTTGTTTGTAATAGTTTCGGAGAAGGATTAGACCGAAAGAGATTCAAATAAAAGTAAATAGAGGACATGATAAAGAATTTAACGAGTAGTATCCCTTTCGGGGAAAGGAAAAAGGACTTATTTGTGGTGCATGCAGCTTCAAGAGACAGGACATGCTTCTTGGACTGGACACCCGATCTGCGTAACCATCCAATCTCTCATAAACCCATCATAACTCATATCTCAAAACCAAGAAACCCTGCCATGACTCTATCAGAGCCGATGGTTGTAAAGAATCCCTTTTTTGATCAGTAGCACCCTTCGCGATTTTCACCAACTGACCTCTCTCATTTCACTTCTCACCATCGCGTTATAGTACTTTTTATGAGTATTCACTAACAAGACTCTCTCATATTCAATTTCTCTGCTTGTGGGTTTCACCAATAAGACTCTCTCATTTATTTCTCTTATTTGGTTGTATCAGATCTAAATAACCAACATCCTCCCATTTTTAACTTCAGTACCAATTGATTAGAAAGACTTTGAACAGGATTTAGGGTAAAAAGAGTTTGGATTGAATTACAACTTTGGAACCTTTCAGGCGAAACGTCGCCAAACCATTATAAATTCTGCCCCAATTTCAACTTTTAGGGAAATGTAGATTTTTGTTTTGTTGTGAGTGAACCCCAGAGAGAGGCTGCCTATGTATCCTTTCAAAATCAAGTCGAACATAGTTTAGGGAAACTTTATTTTTGATGTGTTTTTAAACAATCATTTTCGGGTTCCAAAGAGGGTAATCAAAGAAAGGTAACCAGCTCAAAGAGTTAGGAAAGGTTAAAGTGTTTGGGGGTAACGAGAATGCAAGCCTTCGTCATCCCAATCAGATACTATTGGTACCGCAGAAGGGTTAAACGTAATACTTTTTGACCGTGTCTGGATTGATAGCTATTTCAGGGTCATTTCCTTTAATATCTCCCAGGTACAATGCCCCTTTTTGTAATAATTTTCTCATAATATATGGACCCTTCTAGTTTGGAGCGAAAAATACTTTTACTTCCTTGCGATGTAGGATTAGAACGAGTTTCCCCATTACAAAATTCCTAGGCCGCACTTTTTTGTAGCATGGGCCATTCTTTGTTCATGCAACTGTCTGTGGCAAACTGCGGCCATCGCTTTTTATCAATTAATGTGAACTGTTCTAAATGTGTTTTGAACCATTCATTATCCTCAATCTCAGCTTCAACAATGATCCAAAGAGATGGAATTTCAACTTTCGCATGTATCACGGCTTCAGTGCAATAGATAGGGTTTTGCTCCAACTGATGTGCGCATAGTTGTACGATATCTCAACAATGCAAATGGAAAATTTTCATGCCATTATCTCGAACTTTGAATCATCTTTCTCAAAATCTTCTTGATGTTCTTGTTTGTTGCTTCAACAACACCATTATCTTTGGGCCGATAAGGGGTAGAATTCCGATGCGTAATCTTAAACTGCTCGCATATCTCCCTTATCAAGTGACTATTCAAGTTCGCAACATTGTCTGTAATGATAGTTGCAGGAATATCAAAAATGGCATATGAAATTGGAGTGCACGAAATCCACCACTGCTTTCTTAGTGACGACTTTGAGAGTGATTGCTTCAACCTATTTTGTGAAGTAGTCAATGGCAACCAATATGAATCTATGCCTATTTGAAGTTTTTGGCTCGATTAGCCCAATGACATTCATACCCAAAGAAATGAATGTCCAGAGTGCTGACATAGGATGTAGTTCTATAGGTGGTGCATGAATCAGGTCACCGTGTACTTGACGCTGATGACATTTTCAGACAAAACTAAAGCAATCTTTTTCCATAGTCAACCAATAATAGCCTGCTCGAAAGATTATCTTTGCCAGGACGTATCTATTCATATGGGGTCCACATATTCCTGTGTGTACTTCTCGCTTGATTCTTCCGGCCTCTTGGGCATCCACACATCTTAACAGGTTGAGATCTAAAGTCCTTTTGTACAAGACCTTGCCGCTGAAGAAGAAACCAATGGCAAGCCGTATAATGGTTCTCTTTTGGTCTCCATTGGCTTTCTCGGGATATTCTTTTTTTATCAAGAATATTTTGATATCATGATACCATGGATGAACATTAGGCTCTATTTCAACTGCGCTGCAATAACCATGTCTTTCTCGAATTATATTTCCAGTGGGTCAATGTGGACATTTTCTGGATATGGAAACATCGAGGCCAAAGTAGCTAGTGCATGGGTTAAACTCATTGTGAAACCGAGGAATATACCTGAACTCGACGGACTTGAACTGCTTGCAAAGATCTTCAGCATGTTGCCTGTATTGAGTAAGCCTGACATCCCGTGTTTCCCATTCTCCCTGATCTTGTCGGATAATCAATTCTGAATCTCCCATGATTAATAATTCTGCCACATCTTGGTCGATTGCCATATTCATGCCCATAATGCAGGCTTCATACTCGGCAGTGTTGTTCATGCTGAAAAACCGAAGTCGAGCTGTGGTGGGATAGTGCTGACCAGTGGGTGAGACCAAAATTGCCCCAATCTTGACACTTTTTGCATTCATATCTCCGTCGAAAAACATTATCCAAGCATTGGTGTCTTTTGAGATTACCTCAACAAAATTTACTTCCTCATCCGGAAAGTAAGTATTAAAAGGCGGATATTCGTCATCTACTGGATTTTCATCTAGATAATCTGCTAATGCTTGAGCTTTCATTGTCGTACAGGTGACATAGACTGTGTCAAAATTGGTGAGCAAGATTTGCCATTTTGCTAACCTCCCTGTGGGCATTGGCTTCTGAAATATGTACTTCAAAGGGTCCAACCTGGTTATGAGGTAGGTGGTATAAGCCAACAAGTAATGCCAAGTTCTTTCCAACAAAGTGTATTTGGCTTCACAACTGGTGAACTTCTTTCTCTAATAGTATATGGCCCGCTCTTTCTTCCCAGTCACATCATGTTGCCCGATAACACATCCAAAGGAATTCTCCATGACTGTTAAATATAGAGACAAAGGCCTTCCAGGTTTGGTGGGACCAAGATTGGTGGATTCGACAAATATTATTTGATTTCATTGAAAGCTTCCTGACACTCATCTGTCCATCTAATCGCCGCATCTTTCTTCAACAGCTTAAATCTGGGCTCACATGTGGAGGTCAACTAAGCAATGAACCAGCTAATGTAATTCAACCTTTCCAACAGACTCATAACCTCTTTCTTGGTTCTCGGAGGAGGCAAATCCCGAATAGACTCTATTTTTGTTGGATCTAGCTCGATGCCGCTCCGATTGACTGTAAATCCCAAAAGTTTCCCAAACCGAACTCCACATGCACATTTAGATGGATTTAATTTCAAGTCATACTTATGCAGACGCTCAAAGAACTTTATTAGATCCCGAACATGGTCATCCTGCATTCTTGATTTAATGATCACATTGTCCACATACACCTCAATTTTGTGGTGCATCATGTCGTGAAAGATGGCAGTCATAGCTCTCATGTAAGTTGCCCCGGCTTTCTTCAAACCGCTGTAATAGTAAGTACCCTGAAGGGTGGTGAAAGCCATCTTTTCTGCATTGTCTTCATCCATCAAGACCTGATGATATCCGATATAACAATCCATAAAAGATTGTATCTCATGTTTGGCACAGTTGTCAACTAGGACGTGCATGGTTGGCAAAGGGAAGTTGTCCTTGGTACTTGCTTTCTTCAGATCCCGATAATCAACAAACACTCAGGTTTTCCCGTCTTTCTTTGGCACTGGGACCACATTAGCCAACCATGTGGTGTATCGGACCACTCGGACCCTCTTTTAACTATTTGGTGATTGCTTCTTTAATCTTGTCACTGATGTCAGGTTTGAACTTTCTCTTTTTTATTGGACCGGGGGATAATCGGGGTAAGTTGGCAATTTTTGGACCACTATATCAACACTCAGTCCTGGCATATCATCATAGGACCAGGAAAACACGTCTTTGAATTCGAAAAAAAGCTGGATCAATGCATCCCTAGTTCTTTCATCAGTGTGAATGCTTATCATGGTTTCCTGGACCTCTTCCGAACTACTCAAATTAACTGGATCAGTTTCGTTTAAGTTTGGCTTAGGCTTATTCTCATATTGTTCCAATTCTTGGTTTATTTCCCTAAAAGCCTCATCTTCATCATATTCTGGTTCTCGATTCATTATTTAACAATTAGGCAGCTTATTAGGATCTAGGCATGAAGTTTGCAAGCATGTCATGTTATTTAAGTGCGTAAGAAAAGTAACAAAAATTAGCAAGAATAAAAAAAGAGATTCATAGATGATGAAATATTGATTTCATTTCATTGAATTTGATGATCGGAGGGTTTACATTGAAATTTAAAGACAATAAACGTAAAAAAACATTCGAGTTAAACCTTGGAATAACTCAAAATGTAGAAAGGATGGCAAGACTGAACTACCAGTTTTCCCGCCTGACTGGGAATGGAGTAGCCTTCTAATTTTAAAGCTTGGCGTCGGGCCCCATATATTGCACCTCAGCAGTGCTCAAGCCTTTTCTTGGCTGGACCATGTGAGTCTCATATAACATTTTCCTCATGGCTCCACATATGTCTTTAATTTCCTCGATCGTGAAGGCCTCATCTTCTTCCTCTATGTATCTTGGATTGATGCATGTTATGGAGAGATATGGGGCTGGCTGAGGCAACACCAACCAATGATCGTTTGTTCATTTTACCATGTCGCATTAGCTTCTGTGGCTTGGAAACCCGCACTAAAGAATTTCTCACTGAAAGTTAAAGTGATAGGTTTTGTGATACCTTGCAAAGATACCCTGAGCCCCTTCCTAGGCTGATACATGTGTTTGATAATTTCAGTGGTGACCATAGTTGACGTATTTGACTAAAAGGGTTGAGGACACGGGCTTCCTTCCTCACACTGTTCCACGACCACAATCTGAAAATCATGATAGACTATGTTCTCTCTACCTTCCTTAACCTCGAGACAAAGGACTGACGGGGGTAAATTGATTGCTCATCTTCTCCATAGACCAAAATTTCATAATCTTCGTGTTCAAATTTCACCATTGGGTGGAGAGTAAAAGGTGCAGCCCCTGCAGTATGGATCTAAGGCCTACCTAGGAGAAAATTGTATGAGGTGTCGATGTCCAAGACCTGAAATGTCACTTCAAAATCCAAAGGACTAATAGTCAAGATCAAATCAATCTCCCACTATTGTGTCTCTCTTGATGCCATCAAAAGCATATATACAAACATTGTTAGGCCTGATTCTCTCAGTCCAAATTTCCATTCTTCGCAATGTTCAGAGAAGGCAGATATCAACCCCAGATCCGCCATCCAGCATGACTCTTTTCACGTATTAACATTCACATTTAACTGTCAAATAAAGAGCTTTGTTATGGGTAGCCCCTTTCCGGGGGCAAGTCATTCTGCTAAATGAAATCCGGATGACTTCAAAGAATATTTCTGCTATCCTTTGCAGTTGCTCGACAGTGATTTCAATCAGAACATATGCTTCATTGAGGGTCTTTATCAACACTTTATGATGCTCCTTCAAACTTATTAGTAGATACAAAAGTGAGACCTGGGAGGGAGACTTCCAGAGTTGGTCAATTACCTCGTAGTCCACAGTTTTCATCTTTCGGAAGAATTACTATGCCTCTTCGACACTGACTGGGTTTTAAGTGGAAAATGCTTCTATTTGGCATTGTTCCTTCCTTTAAGTTGAGGTATTTCCTATACGGGTTTGTTTCATTCACTTCCCCCATGACTTATTTTCCCTTGTATGTCACCACTGCTTTGTTCTAGTTCTAGGGGACGGTAGTGGGGTCATTCATGGGCTTCTGTGGTGCACATCTAATAACCACGAGCTCGCTCAGCCTTGGTGGAATTATTGTCCTCGCGCAACATAAGTCCCTTTGGGTACATACATCTTAGGTCCCTTATTTAGCTCTAACCTCTTGGGGGGACTTAACACAAACTGTTCTTTCCTGGGGGCCCGGGGAACATAGAGAATCACATCTTTAGGAGCTACTGCCCTTGTTTTAGCTTCCATATTCTTTTCTAACTTTGAGGACTGGAGTTGCTCTTCTTCTACCCCTTTACTTGATTTGCAACCTCCCTTGGCTTCTTTTCAACATCCGCGATAACAATGATAGCTTTCAGAGCTGGGTCAAACTCTTTATCTTCACAAATCATCCCAATAACTGGCCCGTTGTTGTGAGTCGACAATGGGTTATTGGTCACAATGGGGATCTCTTCATATTTCAGCACTACTCACTTTTGCTCTATTAGACTTTTGACTGCCCTTTTAGGAGTCTAGTAGTCTATAGTGTTGTGCCCTTCCGCTCCTGAATGATAAGCACATCGGGTACCGAGTCCGTAGGAGGGTGACTCTGGGTTTTGCAGTTTGGAGGTACGAGTTGCAACAAACCCTTTTTGACCAAATTAGGGAAAAGGTTAGAGTATGATTCACCGATGGGCGTGAAGTTGGTTCTTCTAGGTCGCTTACGTGTAAGATCATTGTATGGAAATTAATTTATGGGCGACAGGGATTATATGGAGCTTGGTGAGGGGATTTATTTCTAGGAAGTGGAGCTTAGTTTTTGTTAAACTGTTGTTTTGGCTGAGCATACCATTGGGGATTCATCACCACATTAGGCTGAGGAGTTATGTCATAAGCCGCATCCTAGTAGGGATAATAATGTTGCAGGATGTTCGAAGGGAAGTAACCTCGGGGTTGGCGGGTGTTTCTCATACTTGAAGCCACCATTGCCACTTTTTCTTTCTTCTTTCGGTTTGCTAAACCCCCTGACCCACCGTGGATTGCTTGGGACGTAGCTTTTATAGTGGACTGGCTCAATTTGCGGCCTATTTTCAAACAATTGTCACTCATTTCCCCAATTTAGATATCCTCAGCAAATGGCTTTCTTATAGCAGACATTATATTTTTGAAGTAATAAGCCTCTTGGGCTTGTAGGAAGACACTGACCATCTCGGTCTCATCCATCGGGGGTTTCACCATGGCAGCTTGTTCGCACTACTTGACAACATATTCTCAAAAGCTCTCCGAAGACTTTTTTTTTAAAATTAGGCAGGAAATTTCTGTCTGGAGCTATGTCTATGTTGTACTGGAATTGCCTGACAAAATCTTAAGCTAAATCATCCCATATGTACCAGCAAAATATGTCTTGATCCATACACCACTCTGATGTAATGCCGACTAGACTCTCTTCGAAATAAGTCATTAGGAGCTCCTCTTTTCCACCTGGCCCTCTTAATTGATTGCAATACCTCTTGAGGTGGGTTATAGGGTCCTCGTGTCCCTCATACTTTTCGAACTTGGGAGTCTTGAAACTGACAAGCAAATGAACATGCAGGAACATACATTAGTCAGCGTAGAATATGCTCTTGTGGCCAATTAAACCTTGTATATTCTTGAGGCTTTGTTCCATGCCTCTCATATCGAGGTTGTTCAGGGTAAGAATTGGTGGTGAAATGAGCCGTATATGATGGAAAAGGTGGTATTGGTGAAGTAAAGGATGATGGCTCAAAGCTTGGCCTGGGCAAAGCTGGTTGTGCTGTAATCGAGATTGGTGGTGTGGTAAATATGTTAGAAGCCACTCCGGAAATCAATGCTTGGGGGTGAACCTCAAAAGGCATTCCGGCGAAATGGGCCGAGATGGTGGAATATTCGAGTGGGGTGTTCGGGTAATTTATTAGGATTTTAGAAGTTCCACTTTCTCTGGGAACTAGTTCGCGGAAACCAGGTATTGCACTAGGCAGCTCTCATCCGTTGGACCAAGCGTCCGACATTTCTAACATGCGGAGGCGCAGTGCCCTATTCTCTTCCGCAGCCGCTGACTCGGATGTTGGGATAACCGATATCGGGCTATCCTCTGGGATGAGAATTGTTGGTAGATGACTTTCTGACGATATTTTGACACTTCCCTTGGATGTTGTAAAGTAAGGGTGCGAAGCCAGGTTACTACTGTCACACCTCCTTATTACCACTCGAGGGGGAATAAGGGAGTTTTTCCAATTAAAGTGATATTATTCGAAATGAGATTATTCAATTTATCAGAGTTGCCTCTTGGAATAGTTTATTTGGTGACTCATGTCACCGATTTATTTTAAAATCCCAAATTAAGGAAATTTTGACTTTATTTTTAAAAAGTCTGCGAACCAGAAATTCTAAGTAAAGAATTCTATTAATCCGGTAGAAGGTGTTAGGCATTCCCGAGCTCTGTGGTTCTAGCATGATCACTTAAACTATTAATATTAGCCTATTACCTGATTAATTAAATGTTTAAAACCTACTGTGCATTTTTAACTTAATAACGGCTTTTAATTATTACTGTTACATATCGCAAATCATGTCATGGGAACCGTACCCACGATCTACAATATGTTTAAATTATTAAAAATTATATTGTGGCCGGGTCACATAAATGTACCTCCATATTTTAGCGATTAAGCATCACAACTACGTCACGGGAACCGCACCCGTAGCTATGACGATTATTTAATTAACGTGCCTACAGCAAACTATGGAAGTTCAAAGCATTTTCTATACTAATTTTTATTTATGTGAGGATCATAGATTATAGCATTTTTATTTGTGTATGACGCACCCCAAATTATTTTTACAAGAAAAGATTTGTATCTTTTTTTTTCTAAGGCAAATTATAAATGCTCCTATTTTAATCTAATTAGATATCATAACTATGCCAGGGGAACCGTACCCGTTGTTGTAATAATTTAATTACGTGGCCAAAGCAAACAAACGGTGTTTATGAATTATTTTAATTTTAAGTTATAATACTAATAAGAGGGCCATAAAAGATTCAATGATATATGGCACGCCCCAATTTAAAAAAAAATATTGACTTGTACGGGTAAGGTAATAAAGGGATTCTCTTACTTGTAACTATTCTAGATTTAAGCCATTAATTACTGGCAAGGAAGTGTAAAACAAGCTAATAACAATTTGCACAAAAGGACTAAGTCAATAGCAGGCCCAATATATGATTAAGCATGCGGAAAGAAAGGTTAGTGGAGATGTCACCAATTAGGCCCCAAAGCTTATTTAAAAGACGTGCAACAGACCTTTAAATTGAAACATCTCTTCTGAATCAATTTTAAAGCCTCCAAACAACTTACACATCATAGTCACACTAACAGGGAAGAAATCCAACTATAATACTAATACTCATCTTGATTTAAATGAATGTGTTTATCTAAAAGGAGTCTAAAACAGTCCCACATATACAGTCCTTTGAATAGTAATCCAATCTCTTATGTACACATGAAGTTCCAATTCTAATTTTCGGCTCAAAAGTTGAGAACAAATGGAGAAAAATAGACATTAACTTACAGAATAAAATGAGGAGTTAAAAAGATGAAGAGAAAGAATGAAAATAGAAAAGTGTTTTACAGAAAAGAAGAAGCATAGATCCGCAGTTTCAACATCCATCCAAGCATATGATAATTTCAATTTTGTATTTCATAGTTTGGTGAAGTACCTGATACAGCAACAAGGAAAGCAAAATCCCGAGGACAAACAATATGAAAATCAACCAGAAAAACAACAACCAAAGCAGCAACTTATATCACAGCTTCAATGACCAGCTCTACTTAAACTTAGCACCCAGAAATTCCCATAAAATAGAACCCTTTTGTTAAAAAATAATATGCTTTTTGAGTAAACATAAAATGAGAGAAATGCAGAGAACTTTTGAAGTGTTTCTTTTTGGTTATCCAAATCTAATTTTCTGTAAAGAAATGGTACTATACATGTAAGTGCGAAAGATGCCATGTTCTGAAGGAATTATTCCCCCAGTCACAAAGAGCATTTTCTAAGATACATGGACAACTAGTTTGCCCTCATTGGTTTCAGTACTTTGTACTAAAGAAATGAGGTCAGCTGCCCACTATTCTTGAATATTCCAGCCTGAAATTATCTGATTTCAAAACCATCTACCCCTTTATAACCCCCTTAAGTTTTTTTACTTACAATTAGCCCCCTACAAATCCCTAGGAATGGCAAACAGAAACAATCAAAACAAGTAAATACAAACGGATCAAAAAGCAAAGATTGAACATCTGAAAACCTGAAAAGTAATAACCTTATACGTCTAAATTGAAAATGAAATGAAATTTCTCTTCAAACTGACCTTCTTGGTAATTAAGAGATAAACTAAACTAGGCTACTTAGGCGGGCATTGAAGCAACAATTAACACATCAACAATATAGGAGAAACCAAGATGCCTTGAACTACACTGTTTATTATATATATATTGGATTTGGATTGATTACAAACCAAAAACAAGATAAACAATGATAACTAAACTAAACGAAACTCAAAATCTACTTATGAACAGAGACTGGATAAAAATGAATTAAGCCAAACGAAAAAAAAGCCTTAATGATCCAAAATTATGGCCTCTTGAATTATTTTGATTTGTAACAGAAAAAGGGCAAACATAGAAAGTGGAGTGATGAACAGAGAAGAAGATAAAGAAAAGGATGACGAAATACAAAAGAAAATAAAAGGAAAAGACGAAAGGAAATTATACCTATATTGAAATGGCAAACAAATGGCTCTGGCGGAACGGTTGATCTCCGATTTAAATCGCAATAGGTGTTAGATGACTGTTCTCGTCGAGAACAGACGGATAACACCCATTTCCGGCTTAAATCCTCTTTGAAAAACCCCGAATCATGTGATTGGCTTGGGGATTTGGAAAGGGAAAATTACGGGGATTGCCTAGTGAGAATTTGGGGCAATTTAGAGAAGTTCCGCCGCCATGAGGCGATTTTCGGTGGCTGAGTTAGCTTGGGGTAGCTAGGGTTTTTTCTTTAGCTTTAGGTTAGAGACAACTGAGAGGGATTAGAATGGGGGGAGCCTGGTTCAGACACTTATATATCAAGTGGGAGGTCAGTTCCCATCTGTTCGATTAAACGGAATCAACGGATGAGATTTAATGGCAAGGGAAATGATGTTGTTTGGTGTAAGGTGGGGCTAGACCGGGTATAAAAGATTTGGGCTTGGTTTTTCTTGAATTGGGACCGGGTTTTGTGCCTAAAATCAGCCCAAATTTTAAATTAAAACTCGTTTTTCAATTAATCCATTATTTCCTTTTCTTTTTCCATTTTCGTTTCTTTTTTTTTTTAAATCAGAAATGCTAAATTAATCTAAAAATGTGAAGTTAAACTAATAACCTCATTACAAAAATTATAAAAATCACTTAATCCTAAATTAAAAGTAAAAAATCAATAAACTAAAACTAAAACGGAAAAATACAAAAAATGGCCCATTTTTGTGATTTTCCTTTTTTATAAAGCAAATAATTAACTGATTAATCCTAAAATGTAAAAATAAAACTAAATGCAATGCATGGTATTTTTTATGATTTTTAATAAAATTAAACGTGCACAGAAGTGCAAACAATTAGTAAAATTCTACAAAAATTCCTAAAAATAGCAAATAATTAAGAAAAATCTATTTTCTTGGGATTTTATAGGAGTAGTTCGTACGTGCTCACAGCTTCCCCTCTTTGCTCAAAAACATGAAGATTTTCGGGAAAAGATAAAATAAGCAATTAAGAGGGATTTTTGTCCTTTTGAAACTCCATGAGAAGCATCTTTTGAAAAAGTCTGACTGAACCTTGCTTCGGAGGTTGCCTACATATACTTGGCTATAAAGGAATCAGGCCATTTTAGTTCTGAATGTTTTGGTAACTGGACTACCGGTAAACTGTTATTTCACTGATGTTGCTGCTGTTTTTGTTGCTGAGCTCCTTATTGTACCGAAATAAAAGATGAAAATCTAAACTAGCTAAACCTATCAACTACGAGTTATAAGGTTCCTATCTATAAACCTTCTAAATCTTGATTTTGAGTCTTCGATGGTTCTTCTTACAGACGTTGATCTGAATCTTGATGCTCATTAGTTGCAACAACTGGTTTATTCTTCTTCAGCTTCTCGGATAAAGGAGGTACATGCAAAACTTGTGACTTCAATCATATCTTGGGTAGTCTGCATATTTTCTCCGCTTTTACACTTAAGAGTTCAACTTCTTTTATTGTTTCTTCTTTTCTTTTATTTGGGTTGAGACTTTTTCTTTTGGTGATTTCAAACCTTGTGCCTCACGGTGAAAACCTATTCAGGCACCAAAGCAAACAAATGAACACAATTTTCTGCCCCAATTTTCACTAGAAAAATTTCTTGAGTTATTGTCACAAAAATCTAAACTATTTTTTATTTGAAAGCAACAAAATAAGGATTGTGTATGCTGGGGAAAAATAGATTAGGGAGTGGAGCCCTATAGCTATAATGAAATCAACTAGGCAGTGGAGGCACTGTGATGGAAAAGAGGATAGGGAATGCAGACCCTATGTTAAAAAATCAACTAGGAAGTGGAGACCCTATGTTGGAAAATAAACTAGGGAGTGGAGACCCTATGCTGGAAAAGCGACGAGGGATTAGAGACCCTATGTCTAAACTAAAACCAACTAGGGAGTGGAGACCTTATGTTGGAAAACAATTAAGGAGTGGAGACCTTATGTTGGAAAACGATTAAGGAGTGGAGACCCTATGTCTAAAATAAACTCAACTAGGGAGTGGGGACCCTATGTTGGAAAAACGACTAGGGAGTCGAGACCCTATGTCTAAAATAGCTTCAACTAGTGAGTGGAGACCCTATGTTGTTAAAGTAGACTAAGGAGTGGAGACCCTATACCTAAAATAAACTCAACTAGGGAGTGGAAACCCTATGGTAGAAAAGAAGACTAGGGAGTAGAGACTCTATGCCTAAAATAAACTCAACTAGGGTGTGGAGAACCTATGTATAAAATAAACTCAACTAGGGAGTGAGACCCCATGTTGGAAAAGCGACTAGGGAGTGAGGCCCTATGTTGGAAAAGCGACTAGTGAGTGAGGCCCTATGTTGGAAAAGCGACTAGGGAGTGGAGACCCTATGTCTAAGATAAAATCAACTAGGGAGTGGAGACACTATGTCTAAAATAGCTTTAACTAGGGGGTGGAGACTTTATTTCTAAGATAAAATCAACTAGGGTGTGGACACCCTATGTTGGAAAAAAAATGTAACTAGAGATTGGGGACCCTAGGCTACCATATTTTTTTTGAATTTTTTTCTTCTTGTCTCTTGTTTTTCATTTTGTTTCTTTTTATTTAATAGAATGAGTAAATGTGGGAAAGAAATTTGGGTGGGACTTTCCATTATGGATTGGTGCTGCAAAGCTGTTTCTAGCCCTAGCGCAATTTCTTTTTGGTTGCACCTACTTCTTGCAAAGTTTCTTTGGATTGCACATGTTTCATGTTTTCAAACAAAGAAAATTTTTTAGTTTGAAACGGTGGTTGGTTTTGTTGCCTTGATTGTTTTGATCTTGGCCCATCCTTTTTTGATGAAAACCTCTACTTCTTGCTGGCCTTGTGGAGGTCGATCCCTCTTCGAAAACCTAGTATTTTGACTTTCCAAACTTTCATACGATGGTTCTCCCGTGTGGGGCTTTGGCCTTTTCATCTTATTTCACCTTTATGGGCATTTAACTTTGCATTTTTTTCCTTTTCCATAATTTTAACTTCGGAGCATCGGCCATTATGGCCGGTCGAGATCAACTTGATGGACCTGCTGAGCCTGGGTACTTTTCTTTGAATTAAGCTTTTGTTAAGCAGAACCTTATAAAACCAATATTGCCGTCTTTAATTTATATTAGTTTTGGAGAAGAATTAAACCAAAAAGGATTCAAAGAAAAGTAAACAAAGGAGAGGATACTGAATTTAACAAGAGGTGTCCCTTTCGGGGGAAGAAAGAATGACTTATCTTGAGTGCATGTAGACTTCAACAGACTTGACATGCTTCTTGGACTGGATACCTGATCGGCGTAACCGTCCAATTTCTCATAAACCCAACATGTTGTGTCTTAAAAAATTGAGAAAATCTTGCCAGGACTCAACCAATGCCAATGGTTGTCGGGGATTCCTTCTTTTCGATCAATGGCACCCTTTACGCGTTTTTGCCAATTGACCTCTCTCAATTCTCTTCTTACTGTTTCCTTATAGTGCTCTTTGCGGGTTTTCACTAACAAGACTCTCTCATTTTCAGTTTCTCTACTCGTCATCGCCTTATAGTGACTGTGTGGGTTTTCACCAACAAGACTCTCTCATTTTGCTTCTCTCATATTGATTGCATCGGATCCAAGTAGATGCGTTCGTCGATTTTGAAAATCTTTTACCAATTGATTGGAAGGACTTCAACAGGGTATAGGGTAAAAGAATTTGTATCGAATTACAACTTTGGAACCATTCAAGCAGGGTCATCGCCGAACCATTATAACATCTGCACCAGATTTGCTTTTAAGGGAATTTGGATTTTTTTGGTATGACTGAAACACAGTGAGAGCTGCCTATGTATCCTTTCAAAATCAAGTCGAACATAGTTCAGAGAAACTTTGTTTTTGATTTTTTTTTCAAATGTTTTTATTTTCCAAAAAGGGTAATCAAAGAAGGGTAACCGGCTCAAAGGGATAGCAAAGGATTGGAGTGTTTGGGGTAGAGATAATGAAAGCCTTTGTCATCCCAATCGGATAATATTGGTATGGCAAAAGGGTTAAAGTTAATACCTTTTGACCGCATATGCATTTATAGCTGTTTCAGGGTTATTTCCTTCAATGTCTCCCACGTACAACGCACCTTTTGGCAACAATTTTCTGATAATGTATGGGACCTTCCAATTGGGAGAGAACTTTCATTTTGCTTCCTTGTGATGAGGAAGAATACGTATCAAACTGTCGACGCCCCCTTTTTTTCGTCCTCTAAAAAGCGAGAAATCGGGTTTACTACATTTAGGAAAGACAACTCTATTCCCGTTTGGGAATTGGGTTTTTGATTCGGAGAGTCGCCACCTAATGATTATAGTGCTCTAGGACACTTTAAGAAAGAATTTGAGATGAAGAACCAGAGTTCGGGTATGGGCTAGAAATTATCTCGAGGGGAAGGTGTTAGGCACCCCTCAAGATCCACTAGTGTGGTTCCCGACCATGCTACAATTGTAACATTAAAGCAAGAAAACATACAAGGTAATTTCACATAAAAGTTGCAAATAGGTACGCATAAAGGTTATTAGACATGCTGAAATTCGAATAGATGACTCCTTAACTATTGGCAAGAATGTCTAAATGCAGAAAGATGGGATGTCAAACAAGGAAGTGAAAGAGCGGGAAATATTAGAAAAGGGCAGTGCGAAAAATCAAAAGGGGAAAATAATTAAACAAGAATGTAGAATCTGAAAATTGACAATCTAAAAATAATTATAAAGGAAAAGGGGTCCTAGTCTTGTAAAATACATGGATCATCCACACAACATTGGTACCCAATTGTACGCATAGTGTTATCGTGTAATTATCATCTCCATGTCTACCCTTTCCCACCCTGTTAAGGTATTAAAGCGCGAAATAGTATCATTACTTATTTCATGCTATTACCCGTCCCAATCCTATCAGTCTCGGAGCTAAATGGACTACTAATACTAAAGGGAGAGGGGTTTAGGGATTTTTGGAGTTTTCAAAGGATAAAATACTAAGGCGTCGATCAAAACACATAATACAAATAAAGGGGGAACATATAAGCAAATATGGCTCAAATAAGCCTCCATAAATAAGATAAAAGTTATAGAGTTTAGCATGTCTTACACGTACTGATTTGGTCCTAATTAAATAAAGCGACGAGCGGACTGGTTCAACGCATATTTTTAGATGGAAAGTCTACATTAGGCTCGCTCGAATGCAGTTGACTAAAACCGATCTGATTGATTAATTAATCCTTTTGTCTAAGTGTTGGATGGAACTAGGCATGATATCTACTAGTTTTAGGAAAAAGATGCAAACTGATTATAGAAAAAGGTTACCAGTTTTAATAGAATAATACGAGCTCAGTAATTGATATTGCTTTTAACGAATGAGATAATTTAGATTCGAGATTTCCTATAGGCATGCTTTCTATATGTTTACTGGTTTTGACACCTTTTTCAGACGTTAATAGAAGTCCTATGAACTTGGTATCTATATGCAGCTTTTATTATTAAAAATGCGAACTGTTTGCCTGATGACGTTTATATATGCAGAAATGCAGGAGTCTATAGGCAGTATTTCTATATGTGAATTTGCAGAACGATTAGAAGTTAATCCTATAGGCAGGATATTTATGTGTGGAGTTGCAGAAATCAGAAGTGAACGCCTACAGGCATGATATCTAATGCTTTATTGCAGAAATCAAGTGTCGAATCCTATAGACATGTTTTCTATGCGTGGAGTTGCACAAATCATAAATAAATCCCTATAGACATGATTTCTACCCTTAATGCATAAAAGTAAACCCTTTCCTTTTTTTACTAAATCCCCAAGTTTATACAAATTATTACAACCCAAAAGAAATAAAACTGGAATTACAAAGTACATCAGGAATCCTCAGCTACATCCGAGCAGCCTAATTCAGACTTAATGTCTAATAATACGAGATTGAGTCACTTCTGAGATCCAGATTTCCAAGCCTTCTCTCATCTAGGGTGTTTCAGAGATCCAAGGGATTTCAGGAACCCCAGGAAGTGCATATACCCAAGATGCTAATCAGAAAATTGAGTTGTGCAGTGTGGAAGGGCCAGCCCTTATGTGTCCAAGTTCAGAGGGAGCACAAGGTTCCCAAGGCAAGGCTCACACAAGAGGGGTAGAACCTAAATTCTAAGAGCATAGTGGAAGTGCAGAACATAGTTTGAAAGAGATTTATCAAAACTGGATTGGAAATAGTGAGTGGTAAGGGTGATTTTCAAAAAAATTGTAGTAGTGAAACTCAAACTACACAGAATCAGTAGTCATTCAAAAAGGGCAAGGGATTATGTGATTTATTGTATAACCTAGCAGTCTTGGTTTGGTCATGCACAGCAATAGCTGATGCTGGCATGGACACAAACCATCCAAAGGAACCAAACACATATAAGCGGATACGGGGGTTTGGGATTCATAAGGTAGCAAGTAAATAACAAATGACTGACATAATGAACACATAGATAAACATTAATTTACAAGGAAAAGAGAACATAGTACAGCATGCTAGTGACACATCTAGACTGCAGAAACATGAGCAGAATTAGACAGGATTGACAAACTGGAGCAATTAAAGAAAATATGTTGTTGTTGAGGCTTGTAAATGAACTAGGACATACCAGTAGAGAAGCAAAGTGCAGAAAAGGTAGAGCAAACATGAGTCCACAGTCTAGCCTTGGCTTTCAGCCGGCTAGACAAAGCAACAGCACAAGTAGTAGTAGATAAAGAGAGAGTTTTAAGCGTACGTGTGTATTTTGAACTCAAGTTGTTCGTGTGTTTAAAGAAAAGAGGGTATGGTATTTATAGTTTTTGAAAACGAGTGAAAAGTAAGGTAATAAGTAAAGTTTTAACACAAACATCGAAAGAATCACAAGTCAGAACCAATTAGCACAAAACTTCCCTTTAATCACTGGATTATTGCTCAACGGACACTAACATGATTAATATAAGGAAAGAAAATAAATTTGTAGCGAAATGATTGTTGCCATAAAAGGAGTAGTAAAATCATATAGTAAGGGATTAAGTTTAAGTACAGGAATGTACTTATTTTTGGAAAGGATCTGGTAAGGCCAAACAAAGAGAGAGAATCAATTACCCCTTAACGGGCGAGTAAAAATCAGAATTTCACAAAGAAAAAGTTTTGAAAACCAATCACGAGTTTCAGAATCAATCACAGAAGGGACTCAGTATATAAATGAAGTGCGCAAGTAATAGTCATGTGAGGCCAAACTATGGCAAGAAGAAACAACATGCAGTTATAGCACAAAGTTAGTAGATAGCAAGCATTCATAGCATGATAGTCACGTAGGTCAAGTTTCATTGGCTTAGTAATAGAGAGAAAGATCAGAAGCGTGCAAAGAGTTAAGTGAAATCTTTTTCTGAAAACGTAGTCGAGTTTAACAGATATCAAGAACTCAGAACAAAAGTAATCACATAGAGAAAACGAGATGTTGAAGTGAAGGAGAAATTTCAAATAGGCGAGTTGCACAAACAAACTTAGAAACCCGAATAGACCCCAAAGGACTAGGTTTTTTTTTGAAATCAGTAGAGTTTAGAGGCAATAAACAAATGAAACAAATAAACAGCCTCAGAGTCCTAAATAAACCCTAAAAAATTAGGATTTTCAACATTAAACAGGTGCAAACTAATTAAATCAAACAGATAGACTGAGGAACTCAACAAATCTCCAAAAATTAGGTTTTCAGCACCAATCAAACTTAGAGATGGTAAACAAATGAATCGAACGAAATATTTAACAAACAGACTCAGAAACCCTAGTTTGAAATCAAAAGATTTTAAAAAGGAAAATTGGGGAAAACGTTTAAAACATCACATATAGCATAGATCGAGCATAGATCCAAACAAATAAATGAAAAAGAACCTCGAATATGCTAGGGTTTCTGAGAACCCTAGAAACGAGAAACGCTTGGAAGAAACAAGATCAAATCCGGAGTTGATACGGTTTGAAGTAGGCTTAGGAAGCTAAGACACGCCGGAGATGGCTAGAGACCTCGAATCGATGAAGGTCTGAGCGAAGGCCCTCGAAGTTTGGCCTCGAACCTTCAAGTATCAAGCATGTGAAAGCAGTAGAAGGTGAGTATAGGTCGTCCATGGCTTGAGCGGCCATGAACTCCGGTGGATTTGGGGTTGAAAATGGTAGAGAGCGACTAGGGTTTCGAGAGAGTTTGAGAGCGTTTGAGAGAAAAGGGAATTAGAGGCGGCATTTTTAAGAGAATGGGGTAGGGTTTATGGGTCGTTCGGAATTAAAAGGAAACAAGAGATCTGGGCCATTGAACAAAAATGATCAATGACTCAGATTTTAAAAAGAAAACGAGCGGGTTTGGGTGATTGGATCAGGGGTCGGGTCCAAATGGAATTGGTTTACATTATTGGGTTTGAATTGGGGTGCCAATTTGGGTTGTATTTGAAATGAAATTGAGGCTAGATTTTAAATAGCCAATTTTCCCTTTTTATTTTATAAAAAGGTAATAATTGTTTTTAAAAAAATAAAAAAAAAATACTGAGTAAACAAATATTACATAAATATTAACTTAAAAATACTGGAACTAATTTTATAATTATAAAATGCTATTAATCACAAAATAGGCTATAATTACAGTTACATGCAATTTAGCTTTAAAAATATCAAATAAATTCGTAAAAATATGCAAAAAATTACCTTAATTATATTTTGATGTAAATGTGAGAATAAAATGAGTTATTCACCAAAAATGATAATTTTGGTAATAATTATTAGATTTTGTTGTATTAAAATAGGCAATAAATTAGTTTAAAAATTATTAAAAATGCGAAAACTCTTGGGTGTGCTTATATATGCACAAATATGCTATTTTAGAATTATTTTGGGTATAAAAAATATTTAGGAAAAAAATTGGGTATCAACAAAAACGAGTTGCCCCACTTCAAAGTTCCTAGGCCGCACTTTCTTGTTATAGGCTTGGGCCATTCTTTGTTGATAGAACTGCTCGTGGCGAAGTGTTTCCATCTACTTTTTGTCAATCAAGGTTAACTGTTCTAGGCGGGTCTTGACCCACTCAGTATCCTCAACTTCAGCCTCAACGATGATTCGGAGAGATGGAATTTCAACCTCTACGAGTATTACGGCTTCCGTGCCATAAACTAATAGATAGGGTGTTCCTCTGACTTATGTGAGCACAATTTTGCTATATCCCAATAATGCAAATGGCATTTTCATGCCATTATCTTGAACTTTTAATCATCTTTCTCATAATCTTCTTAATATTCTTGTTTGATGCTTCATCATCACCATTAGCTTTGGGCCGATAAGGGGTAGAATTCTAATGCATGATCTTAAACTGCTCACATATCTCCTTCATCAAGTGACTATTCAAGTTCACAGCACTGTCTACAATGATAGCTGTAGGAATACCAAAATGGCAGATGATATTGGAGTGCACGAAATCCACCACTACTTTCTTAATAACGACTTTGAGAGTGACTGCTTCAACCCATTTTGTGAAGTAGTCAATGGCAACCAATATAAATCTATTACTATTTGAAGCTTTTGGCTCGATTGGCCCAATGACATTCATACCCCAAACAACGAATGGCTACGGTGATGACATAGGATGCAGTTCTGTAGGTGGTGCATTAATCAAGTCACAGTGTACCTGACACTGATGGCATTTTTAGACAAAACTAAAACAATCTTTTTCCATAGTCATCCAGTAATAGCCTGCTTGAAGGATTTTCTTTGCCAGGACGTATCCATTCATATGGGGTCCACACACTCCTACGTGTACTTTATGCATGATTCTTTCGGCCTCTTGGGCATCCACACATCTTAACAGGTTGAGATCTGGAGTCCTATTGTACAAGACCTCGCCGCTCAAGAAGAAAATGCAGACAAGCCTTCTAATGGTTCTCTTTTGATCTCCGTTGGCTTGCTCGGGATATTCCTTTATTTTCAGAAATCTCTTAATATCATGATACCATGGCTGAACATTTGGTTCCGCCTCAATCGTATTGCAATAACCATGCCTTTTTTGGATTTGGATTTCCAACAGGTCAATGTGGACATTTCCTTGATATGGCAACATCGAGGCCAAAGTAGCGAGTGCATCGACTAACTCATTGTGAAAATGAGGAATGTACGTGAACTCGACTGACTTGAACTTCTTGCTAAGATCTTCCACATGTTGCTTGTACGGAATAAGCTTGATATCATGAGTTTCCCATTCACCCTAATCTTGTTGGATAATCAAGTCGTAATCTCCCATAATTAACAATTCTTCCACATCTTGGTTGATTGCCATGTTCATACCCATAATGGAGGTTTCGTACTTGGCAGTGTTGTTGGTGCAGAAAAACCGAAGCCAGGCTGTGGCCGGATAGTGCTGACCAATAGGTGAGATCAAGATTGCCCCAATCCCGACACTTTTTGCGTTCATAGCTCCATCAAAGAACATTTTCGCAGCATTGGTGTCTTCTGAAATTACCTCAACTGAATTTACTTCCTCGTCTGGAAGTAAGTACTTAAAGGCTGGTATTCATCATCAATAGGATTTTCAGCTAGGTGATCCGCTAAAGCATGGGATTTCATTGCCATACAGGTGACATAGATTAGGTCAAATTCGGTAAGCAGGATTTGCCATTTTGCTAACATCCCCGTGGGCATCAGATTTTAGAATATGTACTTCACAGGATCCATCCTGGTGATGAGACTAGTGGTGTAGGCCAGCAAGTAATGCCTGAGCTTCTGAGTGATCCAAGTTAGAGCACATCGAGTCCTTTCCAACAAAGTGTATTTGGCTTCATAACTGGTGAGCTTCTTTCTCAGATAGTATACTGCGCGTTCTCTCTTTCCGGTCACATCATGTTGCCCGAGAACGCACCCAAAGGAGTTTTCCAACACTATCAAATACAAAAACAAAGACCTCCCAGGTTCGGGTGGGATAATGCTGGAGAATTTGATAGATATTCTTTGATTTTGTCGAAGGCTTCTTGACACTCATCTCTCCATTTAATTGCCACATCTTTCTTCAACAGCTTAGATATGGGCTCACAGGTGGAAGTCAACTGAGCAATGAACCGACTGATGTAATTCAACCTTCCCAACAGGCTTATAACCTCTTTCTTAGTTCTCGGATGAGGTAAATCCCGAATAGACTTTTTAGTTGGATCTAGCTCGATGCCCCTCTGACTGACTATAAATCCCAAGATTTTGCTAGACGGAATACCAAATGCACACTTAGCTGGATTTAGCTTTAAGTTATACTTATGTAGATGCTCAAAGAACTTTCTCAGGCCCATAACATGGTCGTCCAGCGTTCTAGATTTGATGATCACATCGTCCACATACACCTTGATTTCTTGGTGCATCATGTCTTTGAAGATGGCAATTATAGGCCTCATATAAGTTGTCCCAGCATTCTTTAAACCATAAGGCATGACCTTATAGCAATAGGTGCACCAGGGTGTGGTGAAGGCTGTCTTTTGCACATCTTCTTCATCCATCATGACCTGATGGTACCCATCATAACAATCCATGAAAGATTGTATCTCATGTTTGGCCCAATTGTCAACAAGGATGTGTATGTTTGGCAAAGGGAAGTTGTCTTTGGGACTTGCTTTGTTCAGACCCCGATAGTCAACACATACTTGAGTTTTTCCATCTTTCTTTGGTACATGAACCATATTAGCTAGGCATGTGGTGTATCGGACCACTCAGATCACCCCCGCCTTAAACTATTTGGTGACCTCTTCTTTTATCTTGTCACTGATATCAGTTTTGAACTTCCTCTATTTGTGCTGGACAGGGGCATAATCGGGGTAAATTGGCAATTTGTGCATTACTAAATCAACACTTAATCATGGCATATCATCATAGGACCAAGAAAACATATCTTTGAATTTGAACAAAAGTTGGATACATGTATCCATGGTTCTTTTTTCCATGTGAATTCTTATCATGGTTTCTTGGACCTCTTCTAAACTACCCAAATTAACCGGCCTGGTTTTGTTTAAGATTGGCTTAGCTTTATTTCGAATTGTTCTAGTTATTGGTTTATTTTCCTAAAAGCCTCATCTTCATCATATTTAGATTCTGGATTCATTATTTCCCAATTAGACAGCGTGCTATGATGCGGGCATGAAGTCAGCAAGCATGTCATGTTATTTAAGTATGTATTATTAAAACTGAAAGGATGAAATAAGAAAAGTAACAAAAATCAGAAATAATAAAGAAAGAGATTAATAGACTATGAAATATTGATTTTATATGATTGAACTTGAAGATAGTAGGGTTTACATTGGAATTTTAAAGACAATAAACTAAAAGAAATATTCGAGTTACACCCCGGAATAACTTGGAATGCAGAAAAAAGGTGACAAGACTGGACTACCGCCTGACTAGGAACAGAGTAGCCTTAAAATTTTGCAGCTTGGCATAGGGACCCATAAATTGCACCTTAGCAGTGCTCGAGCCTTCACTAGGCTGGACCATATGGGCTTCATATAACAATTCCCTTATTGCTCTACATATGTCCTCGATTACCTCGGCCGTGAAGGCCTCATCTTCTTCTTCTTCTGCGTACTTGGGGTTGATGAATGTTTCGTAAAAATGCGTGAGCAGCTGAGGCAGAACCCAACCATTGATATTTTATTTATTTACCTATGTTACATCAGTTTCTATGGCATGAAAACCCATACAAAAGAACTTCTCGGTGGCAGCTAAAGTGATAGGTTCTGTGATACCTTTCAATGATGCCCTGAGTCCCTTCCCAGGCTTATAAGCATGCTTGATTATTTCAGTAGCGACCATGATGGATGCATTTGACAAAAAAGGGTAAGGACACGGGCTTCCTTCCACGCATTGATCTGCAACCACAATCTCGAAAGTTTGATAGACTATGTGCTCGCTACCTCCCCCAGCTTCGAGTAATGGGACTGACGGGTCCCGATAAATTGATAGCTCGTCTTCTCCATAAATCACTATTTCCTTATCTTCGTGTTCAAACATCACCATTTGGTGGAGGGTAGAAGGTACAACCCCCGCAGCATATATCCAAGGCCTTCCTAAAAGAAAATTATAGGATGTATCCATGTCCAAGACCTGAAATGTCACTTCAAAATCCACAAGACCAATAGTCAAGATCAAATCAATTTTCCCTATCATGTCCCTCTTGATGCCATCGAAAGCGCGCATACAAACATTATTAGGCCTAATCGTCTCAGTACTAATTTCCATTCTTTTCAAAGTTGAGACAGGGCATATGTCGACCCCTGATCCGCCATCCCCCATGAATCTTTTTAAATAGTACCCTTCATACTTAACTATCAGATGAAAAGCTTTGTTGTGGCCAGCTCCTTCCAGGGGAAAGTCATTCTTGCTAAATGATATCGGGTTAACTGCAAAGAATCTTTTTGCCATCCATTCCAGTTGCTCCACAATGGTTTCAATGGTAACATAGGCTTCATTGAGGGTCTTTATCAGCACTTTCTGATGCTCATTCGAGCTTATCAATATATACAAGAGCGAGACCTGAGCGGGAGACTTTCGGAGTTGGTCAATTACCACGTAGCCCACAGTTTTCATTCTTCGGAAGAATTCCTCTGCTTCTTTGGTACTAACTGGATTTTTGAGCATGAAGCACTTCTGCTTGGCATTATTCACTTCTTCCAGATTGAGGTACTTCCCAGATAAGTTGGTTTCATTTACTTCCCTTCTAACTTCATTGAGGTCTTTCATGGGCCTTTGTTGTGCGCGACTAATGACCAGGGGCTCGTTCAGCCTAGGTGGATTCACTGGTCCCCACACCACGTAAGTCCCTTTGGGTACATACATCTTGGGTCTTTTTCAGCTTGAAACTTTTAGGAGAACTCAATTTGGACCAGTTTAGGGAAAAGGCTATAATATGATTCACCAATTAGTATGATGTTTGTTCTTCTAGGTGGCTCCCAAGCACGGGCATTGTATGAAAAATTATCTTGAGGGGGACGGGGATTATATGGAGCATGGTAAGGAGGGTTATTTCTAGGAAATGGAGCTCGATTTTTGTTAAATTATTGTTGTGGCCAAGCGCATGGTTGGACATTCATTACTGGGTACGGCTGATGAGCCATAACATAGGCCACATCGTGATGAGTATAATAATGTTGTAGGTGCTTGGAGGGAAGTAACCTCTGGGTGGATGGGGGTTTCTCAGACTTGAAGCGATCATCGCCACCTCTTCTTTCTTCTTTCTATTTTCTACACTTCCTGACCCGCTTTGGATTGCTTAGGACATAGCTTTTATGGCAGATTGGCTTAATATGCGACCTGTTTTCAGACTGTTTTCTACTATCGCACCATTCTTGATAGCCTCAACAAACAACTTTCCCATTGCAAACATCATATTCTGAAAGTGGTCAGCCTTTTAGGCTTGTAGAAAAACGCTGACCATTTCGGTCTCATCCATCTAGGCTTGACCCTGGCCTCTTCTTTGTGCCATTTAATACCATATTCTCGGAAACTTTCCGATGACTTATTTTTGATATTTGACAATGAATTCCTATCAGGAGCAATGTCTATGTTGTACTGAAACTACCGGACAAAATCTTGAGCCAAATCGTCCCATATGTGCCAGCGAGATATGTCTTGATCCATGTGCCACTTGGATGTAATACCTACTAGACTCTCTCCTAAATAAGCAATTAGAAGCTCTTGTTTTCCACCTGCCCTTCTCAGTTGATTGCAATAGCTCTTGAGGTGGGCTATGGGGTCCCCGTGCCCGTCATACTTTTCGAACTTAGGGGTCGTAAAACCAAGAGGCAGGTGAACATATTGGAACATGCATAGATCAGTGTAGGATATGCTCTTTTGACCGCTCAAGACTTGTATATTCTTGAGGCTCTGTTCCATGCTCCTCATTTTCTGAGTGATTTCCTCTTGCTCGGGGTTCTTTGTAGCCTTCTCTTGTCCTGCGGTAAACTCGTACCGAGGCTGTTGAGGGTAAGAATTGGTAGTGAAATGGGTAGGGTCTGGTGGAATAGATGGTACTTGGAAAGTGAAGGATGATGGATCAAATCTTGGACTGGGCAAAATGGGCTGTGCCGTAGCCGAGGTTGGCGGTGCGGTGAATACGTTGGGGGACACTCTCAAAATCACGTTGGGGCGAACCTCAGAAGGTGTTCCGGGGAAGTGAGTGGAGATGGTGGGGTATCAAAGTGAGGTATTCAGGTAACATATTGGGACATTGGAATTTCCACATGCTCTGCTAAGTATCTCGGGGAAACCAAGTATAGCACTTGACGGCTCTCTACCATTGGACCAGGCATCCCACAATTCTAACACATGGAGGTGCAATGACCTATTCTCTTCAGCAACCGCTAACTCTGAGGTTGGGATAACTGATAGTGCGCTATCCTCTAGGATGGTAACCATTGGTAGATGACCTTCTAATGACATTTCTACACCGCCCTTGGATCTTGTGAAGTGAGGGTGCGAAGCCAGGTTACCACAAAACGAACCACCTTAGAAGAGAACCTATACTCAACAGTAGACACAACAAACCTGTTAGTTTGAAGAAACTAACACATAGGGAATTGCACATTGGGGGTGTGATGCACCTATACAGTTAAATGTATTTCTACATGTTTTGCAACGATTGCATGTCTCATGCCGGCTTTTGTTTATCTCCGCGCTCTTTTCTTTCGCTCACTTTTTCACTCTCTTACTGTTTTCTTTCTTGTTTTCATTCTCGTTTTCTTGTTTTCTTTCTTTTTCTTTTGGTTTTCTTTTTTTGTCATTTTCTCTTTTATTTGAGCTGTCTAAAACTATGATTGAATTCGATGGGGATTACCTATGTATCACGATGTTGCATGAATCAGATCATCACGTAGCTCAAGGAATAAATGCATCAAATAAATAAACATAACTTTTGGTTTTTCTCAAAATTTCATAAAAATTCCTAAGTTTTTCTATTACAAATGACTCCATCATACTTTTCTAGGAATCGCAAAAACAGACTCAAAACAGACTCTAAAACATAAATTTGAAATATAGACTCAAAATGAAAATTAAGAATACATAAGTGCTTTTACTCCAAGGGCCCGTGTGACATCGGTCGGTCTAGCCACGGGCCTATGCGTAAGATTCCCTTGGAGACGATCCAGGTTACTCATTTTTTGGCGAACAAAGGTCATTACTGCAGCAAAGAAGGTGGTTCTAGTGATGTCTTAACATTCATGGAATACGATGTAGTCAGCAATTGCTCTAACTCTTTCCTTGATGATACCCTTCTCTTGGAGCAGGCGTCTGATTTGTTGAGACCTAGCATCTAGCACTTGGGAGTCATGATGGCTTTGGCCCTACAGCTGTTGCATATCTTCCTCCAGCTATGACATTACGGCATAACAATGTTCCCACTTTGTTTCTTTGGCCATCTCATTCTCGAGGGTGGTTAGCTTTTTCTTCAACATTGTGACTTCTCCATCATTTTTCCTTCTTTGTTGTCGAACAAACTCTGCCCGTCCCTCGATGTTCTTTGCCAACTGTGCCCGAGCTCTTGCCAAACTGCATTCAGATTTTTCTAAATCATCCCCGTACTCACATATTTTCTTCTTGAAGCCATAGATAAGTCTTTCATCTGCTCGGCATCTTTCCGGATTCTCAGTAGCTATCTTTATCCTTTGGATCTGGGCCCGGAGGACTTCATTTTCTTGGACTAACGTTTTCTTCTCACCCTCATCCGCAGTGACTTGCAGATCACTATTGAACTTAAGGTCTCTAATTTGACCTTCCAATCTCCTTATGTGGCGTGATATTCATTTTCTTTTGTCAACCACTCCCACTGTTCTTGTGATGCTTCAACAAATTCTTGGAGGTAGAGACTTTTAGCTAGCCTTCTATACTCAAATTTACTTCTGCACCAAGCAAGGTAACCAGGTGAGACTTCTCCTTTGGATAGATCGCGTACTCGGGTATTTGTCGTCAAATATTGGCACTCACTCCAAATCTAGCAAACCGCTACTTCGTGAAACTGGCCATCAGAACGGATCTCGACCATATGAAGGCTAAAGTCTTCATCCTTGGGCACTATTTGACATCTCCCTAGCTGTCTCAAAACCCGGCATGGGTCATAAGGCTCGACACTTTTGAGACCAATCAAGAGGAAGTGAGGACCAGTAGATGGCATGTATATGATTTCATCAACAGGAAGTCAACCCAATCCATTCTATCATATTTGTAGTGACGAATCGGAGGCAAGATATCTATTATGCGACCCCTTCTGGCATGTTTAACCCATCGACCCTTATATAAAACTCCTTTATGCAATCATCCACATTTGTAGCAACAAGTTGCACCCTTTAAAAAAGTCTACTCCAGCTATGCAGGCTGTGAGAGCTTAGAATATTTCAGACACTATCATGGGTTCGAGGGAGCTTTTGGCATTATCGAGCAATGTGTTGACGACCCCAGCTACCCGTATATCGATATTCCCATCCTTCCCGGGAAACACTAAAAGACCCAAAAATACCACCATGAAGGCGAAGCGTCTATGCTCTTCCCATTTTAGTCGATTTCCTTTGCTACAAATTTTGCTCTCCGGGTTTTCAAATCCCCCTATGTATCCGTACCACTGATATATGAACTGTGGAGTAGAAAACCTAACCACCAAATCTGCATATTATACCATCCCTGCTTATTTTTAGCAAATCAAAGAACTTGTGAGGGGTGACGGCTCTTGGGGCAACTAGATATTTATCTCTTCCAAAGTGGGTGTGAGTTCAAAGTTCGGGAAATGAAACACATTGTGGGCTGGATACCAAAATGTAACCAATCCTTTTATTATGTCTCCTCCAGGCCTATTCTTTAATAACACAATGAGACCCCCCACGTAATGGTTGACCACATCTCATCCCGATATTCCTAGATCTTCCCACCACATGTATAGTTCCAAAGCAATCTTGGTCATGACCTTCATTGGCAAGTTTTGACATTGCTTATTCTGCACATTTAAGCTAAGGTGATTAGTTTAAAACAAAGCGAGTTTTATAAAAGAGGTCAATTTAAAATTGCACGGCTACTTTTGCAAATATGGCCATTCAGCACTTTGGAAAGGAAAATTTTAGTGTTGTGCTAGCTAGGTAGCCAAAATTTGGAAAAAGGGCAATAAGTGGATGTTCATGCAAAAACAGCCTTCCGGCGTTCTTTTGGTAACAATTTGGGCTATTTAGACAAGAACGACATCACCTAGTTTTATTTTTTATAGAATAACAATATTTTATATTTTTGGGATATTTTTTTGCAAAAATAGAGTTGGACCCAGTAAGGGTTTTCTACGTATCCCACATTCGGTGAAAATCAAACTCGCGTAGTTTGGTCAGTTTTGACACAACAAAATGTTTTGGAACCGTTTTCTGTTACTTTTTACCTTTATCTCATTTTCTTTCAAAAATATTTCGATAGAGTTTCGGTATATTTTGGACAACAGGTTCTTCCAAAGGTGGGTAATTATCTCTCTTATACCTCAATTTTTTTTTCCCAATTTCCTCCCTATTCTTCCAACCGGTCAACATGCAAACTGAAGCAAATAATTGTACAAGTAGCATGTAAGAATGCATCCAGATGGTCTTTTGATTTTGGGATCCACCTGTCATAGACGGACCCAACCCATGTGTTGAGTCCCTAAAGTCAAATGCACATGATGCAAACAAATGTTCTTACTAGGGATCCGACATGCAGCTGCGTTATTCTAGGTTTAAAACCTGGGTATATTATTCTAGACTTGGTGAAGTCGAGCAGTCAACTCGAGCCAGGGGGGAGGGGCTACGTACCGGGAACCAAAAGGGCATCCGGGTTTTGTTACTTGTTCGAGCCTCTTTCTAATTCAAGGTATGACACTAACAGTAAGGGGAGTCACGCCAGCATGCACATCCCCGAAGATGAGAAGAGAAGGGTTTCGCAATAGTTTATATATATTTCAAATAACATCAAAGCGATATTAAGAACATTAGGCCAAAACATGTAATAAAAATCATATAATAAATAAAAGCTAATTATAACAGTTATTCTAAGATCAAATTCTTGAACCCTGAGCTGAAGTTCTGGGTTTTGATTCCCTAGCAAGTCGCCACAGCTGTCACGTCACCTTTTTACCACCCAAGGGGGTATAAGGGAGTTTTTTCAATTAAAGTGATATTATTCAAAATGGGATATTTAATTTATCAGAGTCGCCACTTGGAATAGTTTCTTTGGTGTCCCAAGTCACAGGTTTATTTTAAAATCCCAAATCGAGGAAATTTTGACTTTATTTTTAAAATGCTCGCGAATCAGAAATTCTAAGTAAGGAATTCTGTTAACTCGGGAGAAGGTGTTAGACATTTCTGGGCTCCGTTGTTCTAGCACGGTTTCTTAATCTATTAATATTGGTCCATTATCTGATTAATTACATATTTTAAACCTATTGTGCATTTTTAAATTTATAACCGCTTTTAATTATTATTGTTACATATCGCGAATCATGTCACGGGAACCGTAACCACGATCTACAATATGTTTAAATTATTAAAGATTAAATTGTGGTCGGGTCACATAAATGTACCCCCGGATTTTAGTGATTAAGCGTCACAACTACGTCACGGGAACCGTACCCGTAACTATGGAAATTATTTAATAAAAGCGCCTAAAGAAAACTACGAAAGTTCAACACATTTTCTATACTAATTTTTATTTATGCGAGGGCCATATATTATAGGATTTTTATTTGTGTATGGCACACCCCAAATTATTTTTAAAAGGAAAGATATGTATGTTTTTTTTCTAAGGCAAATTAAAAATGCTCCTATTTTAATCTAATTAGGTATCACAACCACATCACAAGAACCGTATCCGTAATTGTAATAATTTAATTGCGTGCCTAAAGCAAACTAACGGTGTTTATGAATTATTTTAATTATAAGTTATAGTACTAATAAGAGAGCCATAAAAGATTCAATGATATATGGCACACCTCAATTTTTTAAAAAAAATATTGACTTGTATGACTAAGGTAATAAAGGGATGCTCTTACTTGTAACTATTCTGGATTTAAGCCATTGATTATTGGCAAGGAAGTGTAAAACAAGCCTATAACAATTTGGACAAAAGAACTAGGCCAATAGCAGGCCCACTATATCATTAAGCAGACGGAAAGAAAGGGAAGTGTAGATGCCACCAATTGGGCTCTAAAATTTGGCCCAGGTGCAGCACCAAAGGAAAAAAACTGAATAACAGGGGTCCGATTTGACTAAGAATCATGATTTGAGCCATCAACAGTCCCCATTTTTCAATAATCAAGTCAACACTAAAAAAACTACTTTAATCACAACAAACCTTAATGCTAATATTTGCATAGATTTTAAAACAGACCGCATAATATGATAGGTCCTAGCTTATTAACATGTATCTAATAATAACACGACCAAATTAGAATCCACACCATTTTAAAATACGGAAGAGCAGTCACTTTTAAAATTGCATGGAATCAGTAATAATTAAGGACTAAATGGTTGTATTTTTTTGCAAAAGGACTAAAGCTTATTTAAAAGATGAGCAACAGACCTTTCAATTGAAACATCTGTTTTGAATCAAATTTTAAAGCCTCCAAATAACTTACACGTAACGGTCATACTTGTAGGGAAGAAATACAACTATAATACTATTACTCATCATGACTTAAATGAATGCGTTTATCTAAAAGGAGTCTTAAACAGTCCCACATATACAGTCCTTTGAACAGTAATCTAATCTTTTATGTACACATGAAATTCAAATTCTAATTTTCAGCTTAAAAGTTAAGACCAAATGGATAAAAATAGACATCGACTTTACATAATTAAATAAGGACTTAAGAAGATGAAGAGAAAGAATGAAAATAGAAAAGTGATTTAAAGAAAAGAAGAAGCATAGATCTGCAGTTTCAACATCCAGCCAAGCATATTATAACTTCAACTTTGTATTTCATAGTTTGGTGAAGTACCTGATACAACAATAAGGAAAGCAAAATGTTGAGGTCAAAAAATATGAAAATCAACCAGAAAAACAGCAACCAAAGCAACAACTAAAATCACAGCTTCAATGATCAGTTCTACTTCAACTCAGAACCCAGAAATTCCCATGAAATAGAACCCTTTTGTTAAAAAACAGTATGCTTTTCGAGTAAACATAAAATGAGAGAAAAGTAGAGAACTTTTGAAGTCTTTCTATTAGGTCATCCAATTCTAATTTTCTATATAGAAATGGTACTATATATAAGGACCAAAGATGCCACGTGTTGAAGAATTATTTCCTCAGCAACAAAGAGCATATTCCAACAGAAATGAATAGTTGATTTGCCCTCATTGGTTTTGGTACTTTGTACTAACCAAATGAGGCCAGCTACCCCCTATTCTAGAACATTACAGCCTGAAATTATCTGATTTCAAAACCATCTACCCATTTATGACCCCCTTAAGTTTCTTTATTTACAATTAGACCCCTATAAATCCTTAGGAATTGAAAAATGTGGCAAATAAAAACAATCAAAACAAGTAAACACAAACGAATCAAATAGCAAAGATTGAACATCTGAAAACCTGAAAAGTAAAAATTCTAAACTGCTAAATTTAAAATGAACTGAAATTGCTCTTCAAACTGACCTTTTTGGTAATTAAGAGATAAAATAAACTAGGCTACTCAAGCGGCCATTGAAGCAATAATGAAAATACATCAACAACTTAGGAGAAACCAAGATGCCTTGCACTACACTGTTTATTCTATATATTTTGGAGTTGGATTTATTACGGACCAAAAATAATATAAACAAAGATAACTAAATTAAACGAAACCCAAAATGCACTAATGAACTTAGACTGGTTAAACATGAATTAAGCCAAATAAAAAAAGCCTTAATGATCCAAAATTGTGGCATCCTGAATTATTTTAATTTGTCACAGAAAAAGGGCAAACATAGAAAGTGGAGTGGTGAACAGAGAGGAAGATAAAGAAAAGAACGAAGAAATAGAAAAGAAAAAGAAAAGAAGAAGACGAAAGGAAATTATACCTATACCGAAATGGTAAACAAATGGCTCAGACGGGAAGGGTCATCTCTAATTTAAATCGCAATAGGTGTTAGACAACTGTTCCCGGCGAGAACAAACGGATAAAACCCATTTCCGGCTTAAATCCTCTTTCGAAAACCCCAAATCGTGTGACCTAGGTTTTTTGCATGTTGTCAGATTCAAAATGAAATGGCTTGGGGAGGGGGGGGGGGAGTCGAAGGAATTGGCTTTGGTATTTTTAAATTGGAAAGGACGGGGGTTGCCTGGTGAGAATTTGGGGCTATTTGGAGAAGTTCCGCTGCCGTAAGGCGATTTCTGGCGGCGTAGGTAATGGGGTAGCTTGGGCGGCTAGGATTTTTTCTTTAGGTTTAGGTTAGAGACGACTGAGAGGGGTTGGAATGGGGGGGGGAGCCTGGTTCGGATATTTATATATCAAGTGGGAGGTTAGTTCTCATCCGTTCGAGTAAACGAAATCAACAGATGGGATTTAATGGCTAGGGAAACGATGTCGTTTGGTGTAAGGAGGGGCTGGACTGGGTATAAAAGATTTTGGCTTGGGTTTGATTCAACTGGAACCGGGTTTGTGCCTAAAATCAACCCAAATTTTGAATTAAAAACCCTTTTTCAATTAATATTTTATTTCCATTTCTTTTTCTTTTTCCTTTTTCTTTTATTCTTTTTTATAAGAAATCCTAAATTAAAATATAAATTAATCTACAAATGTGAAGTTAAACTAATTACCTAATTAAATAATTATAAAAATCACTTAATCCTAGATTAAAAGTGAAAAATCAATAAACTAGAAATAAAAGAGAAAAAATATAATAATGGGCCATTTTTGCGATTTTTCTTTTTTAATAAAGGAAATAATTAACTAATAATGTAAAAATAAAACTAAATGCAATGCATGATATTTTTGGCATTTTTTCATGATTTTTAATAAAATTAAACGTGCATAGAAATGCAAACAATTAATAAAATTCTTAAAAATGGAAAATAATTGTGAAAAATCTATTTCCTTTGCATTTTATAGGAGTAGTTTGTATGGGGAAAAACTCACGTGCTCACAACCACAAAACCAACCACCTTAAAAACAGAACCTGATCTCAACTGCAGACACAACAAACCGATTAGTTTGAGGCGATTAACACATAAAGAATCATATATTGGGGGATCTGATGCACCTATATCGTTAAATGTATTTCTATATGTTTGCAATGGTTGCGTGTCTCATCCCGGCTTTTGTTTATCTTTCCAATCTTTCTCTTCTTTTGGCGCTTTTCAATATTTGCTCTCTTTTGCACTCTCTCATTGTTTTCTCTCTTTTCCTAGTTCTCTCTCTCTCTCTCTCTCTCTCTCTCTCTCTCTCTCTCTTATTTTAGTTATTTAAAATCATGACCGGATCCGATTGGGATTGCCTACGTATCACGATGTCACGTGACTCAGATCATCACGTAGTTCAAGGAATAAATGTGAAAGAAATAAATAATTTTGGCTTTTTTCAAATTTTCCTTAAAATAAAAACTTCTAATTTTCTCTATTATCAAAGACTCCATCATACCTGTCTAAGAATTGAAAAACTAAAAACAAACTCAAAATAAACACTAGAACTAGAAACTGAAATACAGACTCGAAAAGAAAATCAAGAATACAGGGCCGCGGGACATCAGTAGGTCTTGCCATGGGCCTACGTGTAAGCTCTCTTTGGAGGCGATCCAAGTCATTCATTATTTTACGAACAAAGATCACCACTGCAGCAAAGAAGGTGGATATAGTCATGTCCTCACGTTCATGGCATTTCATGACATTGTCGTCAGCAATTGCTTTAACCCTTTCACTAATGATGCCTTTCTCTTGGAGAAAACGTCCAATTTGTTAGGACCTAGCTTCCATAACTTGGGTATCATGATGGCTTTGACCCTACAACTGTTGCATATCCTCTTCTAGCCGAGACATCAGTGCATAACAATGTTCCCTTTCTGGCTTGAAGTTCTTTGTTTGTTTAGCCATCTTACTCTCGAGGGTAGGTAGCTTTTTTTTCCAGGTTTATGACTTCTCCATCATATTTCCTTTTTAATTTCCGAAAAAACTCTACCTGTCCCTCTGTGTTCTTTGGCAACTGTACCTGGGCTCTTGCCAGATTACCCTCAAATTTTTCCAAATTATTCTCGTACTCAGATATTTTCCTCCTAAGATCGTTTATAAGTCTTTCATCTGCTCTGCTTCTTACTTGGTTTTCGGCTGCTATTGTCATTTTCTGGATTTAGGCTCGGAGAATTTCATTCTCTTGAGTTAACTTTTTCTTTCAACCCTCATCCACAGCGGCTTGCACATCACTATCAAACATAAGATCTCTGATTTGCCCTTCTAACTTACTTATGATGACCTGATATTCATTTTCTTTTGTAAACCACTACCACTGTTCTTGTGATGCTTCAAAAAATTCTTGGAGGTGGGGTCTTTTAGCTGGTCTTCCAAACTCAACATTCCTTTTGTATCAAAGAAAGGTAACCAGATGAGACTTTACCTTTGGATAGATCACGTACTCGGGTATTCGCCGTCAAATATTGGCACTCACTCTAGATCTGATGAACCACTACTTCATGAAATTGGCCATTAGAAAGGATCTTGACTGCCTGAATGATAAGGTATTCATCCTTGGGGACTATTGACATCTTTCTAGCTGTCTCAAAACCCAGTACGAGACATAAGGCTGGATACTTCTGAGACCTATCAGGAGGAAGTGGGGATCGATGTCTGATATTTATATGATTTCATCATCGAGAAGTCAACCCAACGTCCATTCTATTTGATTTAAAGTGATGGAGCGGAGGAAAGATATCCGTTCTCTGACCCCTTCTTGCATTTTGAACCCGCTGACCCTTGTATCAAACTCCTCTATGCTGCTTTTCCCTGTAGATCCGTAATTCATGTACCGAGGTCAATGACATAGATGCTCAATCATCCACATTTGTAGTAACAAATTGCACCGTTCAAAAAAGTCCACTTCGGCTTTGCAAGTTGTGCTCAGAATATTTTAGATACTATCACGGGTGCGAGAGTGCTTTTGGTATTGGTAAGAAAAGTATTGATGACCCCAACTATCTGTACATCAATATTCCCGTCCTTCCTGGGAAGCACTAGAAGATCTAAAAATGCCACCATAAAAGCGAACCATCTATGCTCTTCCCACTTTAGTCGGCTCTCTTTACTACAAATTCTGCTTTCTAGGTTTCAAATACCCCTATGTGTCCGTACCGCTGGTATATAAACTGTGAAGTGGAAAACCCAGCCACCAAATCTACATATTGGATCCCCCTGTTTATCTTTAGCAAATCCAGAAACTTGTGAGAGGTGATGGCCCTTGGGGAGACCAGGTGATTATGTCTTAGACCTTCGGTACTCCCAACATAATCGGCTATCTCCTCCAAAGTGGGCGTGAGTTCGAAGTCCAAAAAATACAACACGTTGTGAGCTGGATACCAAAATGTCACCAGTGTTTTTATTATGTCTCATCTATGCTTGATCTTTAACAATCCGGTGAGACCCCCCAAGTGATGGTCGACCACATCTCGTCCTGGCTTACCCAAATCTTCCCACCACATATGTAGTTCCAAAGGAACCTTGGTCATGACCTTCAAGGGTAAGTTTTGACTCGTGCTCATTCTGCACATTTAGATTAAGGTGATTGGTTTAAAATAAAGCGAATTTTATTAAAACAGATAAAAAGAGGTTATTTTTGCAAAACTTTAAATAAACACAACAACTTTTGCAAATATGGCCCTTAAGCACTTCAAAAAGGATGATTTTAAGGCTTTGCTTGCTAGATAGTAAAAAAATTGGCAATGAAAACCTCGGCAACTATTCTTACAAAAATAGCTTTCTAGCGCCCCGTCGGGGCGTTTGGCTTATTTAGGCAAAAACAACATCACCCATTTTATTTTTGACAACAAATAATGATGTTTCCAAATTTTTTGGTTATTTACCAAAAAGGGGCTAGACCCGATGAGGGTTTTCTACGTATCCCATATCTAGTGAGAATCAAACCCGCCTAGTTCGGTCAATTTTGACATAATAAAAAACATGAAATGTTTTGAAACCATTTCTCTTCCTTTCTCCCCTTATTTCTCTTTTTTTTTCAAAATTTTGATAGAGTTTCAGTATATTTTGGACACCAGGTTTTTTTAAAGGCGGGTAATTATCTCTCTCATACCTCAATTTTATTTTTTCCAATTTTTTTCCTATTATAATAATCAGTCAACATGCAAACCGAAGCAAATAATTGTACAAGTAGCACGTAAAAATGCATGAAGATGGTCTTTTGATTCTGAGGTCCACATGTCCAAGACGGAACCAATCCCTGTGTTGAGTCACCAAATTCATATGAACATGATGCAAACAAACGTTCCTACTAAGGATCCGGCATGAGGCTGAGTTATTCTAGGTTCAAAACCTGGGTATATTATTCTAGAATTGGTGTACCCGAGCGGACAAATCGAGCTGGGGGGCTACGTACCAGGAACTAAAAGGCCATCCGGCTTTTTAACTTGTCCGAGCCTCTTTCTAATATAAGGCATGACACTAACAGAAGAGGAGTCACGCCAGCATGTACATCTTCGAAGATGAGAAGAGAAGGGTTTCGTAACAGTTTATATACAATTTAAATAATATCCAAGCGGTAAAAAGTGACATTTAGCACATTAGACTCAAACATGTAAAAAATCAGATAATAAATAAAGCCAAGTATAACAGTTATTCTAAGGTCGAATTCTTGAACCCAAAACCGGGGATTCTTTGTTCGATCCACAGCAGAGTCACCAAAGCTGTCAAACCTTCTTATTTACCACTCGAGGGTAATATAAGGGAGCTTTTCAAATTTAAGTGATATAAAGCGATATGGGATTATTTTAATTTTTTAGAGTCGCCACTTGAAGTAGTTTATTTGGGTGTCCCAAGTCCGCGAACCAGAAATTCTAAGTAAGGAATTCTGTTAATCCGGAAGAAGGTGTTAGGCATTCCGGAGTTTCGTGGTTCTAGCATGGTCTCTTAAACTATTAATAATTGGCCTATTATTGGATTTACCATATGTTTTAAATCTATTGTGTATTTTTAAACTTTATAACCGATTTTATCTATTTATTGTTATACATTGTGCATCAGTTCATGGGAATCGTACCCACGATATACACATTTTTTAATTTATTTAAAGTTATTAAAAGTTGTGTCCGGGTCACATAAATGTACCCCTGGATTTGGAAATTAGGTATCACTGCTACGTCATGGGAACCGTACCCGTAGCTATGATAATTTTATTATATATGCGCTTAAAGCAAACTACAAGTATTTGAAAGGTAATTTTGTATACTAAGTTAATAATTAATGTAAGGGCCATAAGTTATGGATTTTGTTTGTGTATGGCACAACTTAATTTTATTTTAACAAGGTTTGTGTTTCACTTAAGCAAAACTAAGAATACTCATATTTTAATCCTAGAAGCTTTTAATCAATGATATGCTTAAAGGGGTGAAGGGCTAAGCTTTTAAATTATTGCTAAAAAGGGATTTGGGCCAGCAATGGCCTATTACTGACTTATTTAAGGATAATTGGCCACTTTGGGATTGTGTTGGGCTAGAGTTTGGCATAGAAGTGAAGAGACCCAAAGACTCTTATTGAGTCTGATTCAAACAACCCATATTAGATTTATATTTAGGTGGGCCTAGTTGCTATATATTTTCTAGATGGGCCTATCCACCTCTACGTCCGAAATAACCAAATTTGCATTTGCATATTTACAGCAGTTATATTTCAAATGTTGTTAAGTAAACATCAGCATTCAAAGATCAAATAACAATGCTAGTTTGAAAATTAATCACAGAATTCACAAGACATAATAGCATATGTTTATACTATGATTCTCTAGGAAACTTCAGAATTAAAAATCACGCTATTGGGTTTAATGCTCAGGCCCATTCGTCGGGGCCCAGACTTGCTCAAGTGAGTCCCATATTGGGCCTTGTTGCAAGTCTGGCCCAATTCGTGTCATGTTCAAACCATCACGCAGTAATAATGCTATTAAAAAGAGGTCTAACTGCTATGATCCTATACTATTAATTAAACATAACTAAATTTAAAATCCTTCCAATAGTCCATTTTTGCTGTTGAAGGTCCATGAAATTACAACATATTCCTAAGAATAACTAACATATAATGAAGAAAAGAAGAGAAAATTTTTATAGTAAACAAAAGGCAAGTCTTCTTTAAACTTCAGGTTTTTCTAGTACCACCAGTTCCTTCCAAACCAAGCTTCAAACTTGTAAGAAATCAGCTATAGAGCTATTTCTCACAAGTCAGCATGCAAACTCCAGCCCTTCAATTGCCTTGCTTTATTGCCCCTTACATATAATCACAAAAATATACAAATTTCAGTATTTACATGAACCCATTGATTGATGCATTCCTATCTTAGAAATAAAAAATCAAAAGAAAGAAAGATGACCATTTCAACAGTTGAACTTTACATTTTTAGTTTAAAGTCTAACAATTTTTCAAGTTTGAAAATGTAAAAGAAAAAGAGGTCACAGATAATCATTAAGACACACAATGGGGTTTATGCTTATTTTTTCCATATTAAACAGTAAATCCAACTATAAGTCAAGAATCACATAAAAACCATTCATTGTACAAGCTGATTACTTAGTATATCATTTCACAAAAAGGAAACAACAGTAAATGAGGAAAAAAATAAAGTGTGACGACACAAAGGGTCATCACCGTATTTCTCCCTTTCTCCGCGCCTTCGAGGCCTTGAAAACCTCGATGGTGGTTACCTCGATTTGCGTGCGCAGTCCGGGCACGAAGCCGGAAAGTTTTTATGTTAAAATATGTGAATTATGTTAAAACTTTGAGGAATTTTGATATTAATATTGATATAGTTGACTTTGGTCAATATTTTTGGTAAACAGACCCGGATCCGTGATTTGACAGTTCCGAAAGGTCCGTAGAAAAATATGGGACTCAGGCATGTGCCCGGAGTCGAAATCCGAGGTCCAGAACCCCGGTAAAAGAATTTTTTTATTAAATTATTTTTTGAAATTATTAAGGAAAAATAGAAATGAAAATGAGTTATAAAATATAGGTACCGGGCTCGTATTTTGGTTTTGACGCCTGGTACAGGTCTTAAATATGCGTTAAGCACTTTCTGTGAAATTTGGTCGAAATCGGACGTTGTTTGACGTGTTTCGGACCTAAATAGCCAAAGTTGGAAGTTATGAACTTTGAAATGAAAATTTTGAGTTTTGGGGTTTGATTCCTTGATTTTGATGTTATTTTGGCAATTTGATTGCGCGAGCAAGTCCGTAGAATATTTTTGAGGTTGTGTGCATGTTTGGTTTGGGGCCCCGAGGGCTCGGATGAGTTTTGAATAGTGTCGGATTGCATTTCTTATTTTTGGAAAAATATGTTTTTCTACTTCTGTGATCTTCGGAAATGCGAAGGGAGGAATCGCAATTGCGAGCTCGCAAATGCGAGCATTTATTCGCAATTGCGAAGTCTGGGAAGCTCGATCACTATCGCAAATGCGATGGTCTGGCTCGCAAATACGAAAGTTCCCAGGCCTTCCTAGTTTCGCAAATGCGAGACTTTGGCCGCAAAAACGGAACTGGGTTGTTCGCAAATGCGAAGTTAATTGTCACAAATGCGAAAACCCGTGGGTTGGCCATAGTTTGCAAATGCGAACTGAGTTCTCGCAATTCAGATATTTGGTCGGGGTTCGCAATTGCGAACCCCTGTTCGCAAATGCGACATCAAAGACCTGTATATTCATACTTAACGATTTTGAAGCTTCACTTTTCATATTTTCAAAACCCAAACACCCATTGGTGATTTTCACGAACTCCCTCTTCTCCAAATCATTTGTAAGTCAACTTTTACTCAATTTCTTCAATCTTTAACATCATTTATCATGTTTTCATCTTAAAATCAAGGTTTGTCATGGGTAAAAATCGGGGTTTTGGGTAGAACCTAGGTTTTCTTAAAATTGGGGATTTGGACCTCAATTTGAGGTCCGATTTCAAAAAAAAAATCATAGATATGAACTCGTGGGATAATGGGTGATCGGGTTTTGGTTCGCGCTTCGGGTTTTGACCACATGGGCCCGGGGGCATTTTGGGAATTTTTGAGGAAAAATTTAGGAAATTTACTTTTATGCATTCAAGTTGATTCAATTAGGATTTGTTGATTCATTCAAGCAATTTATGACTAGATTCGAGCGGTTTTGTGTTGAATTCGAGGGGTAAAGCTATTCTAGAGGCTTGAGTGGACATTTGGAGCATTTGAGGTCAGTGTCTGATCTAAATTTGGCTTGAGGGAATAGGATTAGAGTGTTAAAATTGCTATTTGCTAATTGATCGAGTGCGATGTATAGGCATGGTGATGAGTATCTATACATCGGAGTCTAGCATGATTGTGGGTCCTTGTTTGTACTTGTTTTTTAGATAATTTGGAACGCTTCTAAGCTAATTAATGATAACTACATAATGTGAAGAGATTGAGGATAAATCATGCAATATTAATACTTTGGAGCGTTGGCTCGAATGATAAATACCATTGAGTAAGAGATGAAAGTATTGAAAGGAGTTGTGATTGATCCCTTGCCGGGATTGCTAAATATACTGAATATTTTCCCTTGCCGGGATGTGAAAGCTAATGCTGTTGTTCCCTTGCAAGGATTTAGTTGTTAATTGTGTTATTCCCTTGCCGGGACATTTCTCATTATTGTCTACTTTTCTCTCGCCCGTTTGGTTGTGACTGCTGTTTGGGTGAGAAAGAGTGTTAACGCACGAAGGGTCATTCCGTGCTATTTTTTATTATATTTGCATGAAGGGTCATTCCGTGCTATTTTTGATTATATTTGCATGAAGGGTCATTCCGTGCTATTTTTATTATATTTGCATGAATGGTCATTCCGTGCTATGTTTTGACTGTTTATGCACGAAGGGACATTCCGTGCTCTGATTTGATTATATTTGCACGAAGGGTCATTCTGTGCCATGAAATGAGAACCATGTGAGGGAAAGCACGAAGGGTGGTGCCGTGCATTTTATTCAATTGCTTTGGGTGAGAACGAGAGTAAAAGCACGAAGGGTGATGTCGTTCAACTATTGAATTCTTATTCTTTGATAATTATTGTTGTGCCATGTTTCTTAATTACGCTGATGAATTCTATTATTCAAATTGTACTCCCCCACAACATGTTTCCCTTCCTTTTTAACTATTTAGTTTTGGTATTTCTTTCCCTTTTATTGTATATATGTATATAGGATTGTACATGATGATTTTGGTAGTCCGGTCTAGCCTCATCACTACTTCGCCGGGGTTAGGGCAAGCACTTACCAGCACATAGGGTCGGTTGTGCTGATGCTACACTATGTGAATTTCTTTGCGCACAGATCCAGGAGCAGCTTTTGGGCAGCATCGGTAGGGTTTCTATCTGGGAGCTATCTTCAGTCCAGGGACTCTCGAGGTGGCCTAGCTAATGTTCGCAGGATGAAGTCCCTTTCCTTTATTTCAGTTTGTTTTCATTGTACCGAAACAGACATATGTATTTTTCTTTCATTCAGACTTGTTTGTAGTATTATATAGTAGTCCGTGAGCTAGTGACACCACGTTTTGGGTAGTGATGTGTTTCAAACTTCTGCATTTTTATATCATTTTGTTAAACCTAAAGTCTTCCGCACCTATTTAATTGTTGTTAGAATATTATATTGTTGAGGTTGGATAGAGAGCGTTTAATGTTTGGCTGGCCTAGCTCCGTTAGTAGGCGCCATCACGACGCCCGATGGTGGGAATAATCCGGGTCGTGACAAGTTGGTATCAGAACTCTAGGTTGCATGTGTATCGCTACTCACGGACAAACTTAGTAGAGTCTGAGGGATCGGTACAGAGACGTCTGTATTTATCCCCTAGAGGCTACAAAGTTAGGAAACGTTTCACTTTTGTTCTTTCTTGTCGTGTGAATCTGTTTCTCAAATACTGATTGTCCTTCTACTATGTTCCTTCACAGATGGCGAGAACATGTGCGTCTTCTCCTACCGCGCAGCAGCCCGAGCCCCTAGCAGCAGCTCCCGTGAGGGGCAGAGGCCGAGGCCGTGCCAGAGGCCGTGGTAGGGGCAGAGCTCAGCCCAAGGCAGCAGTTCCAGAGGTGGAGCCTCATATTGATTATGATGAGGAGTTTCCAGCCCCAGCACCTCCAGTGGGCCCAGCTCAGGTCCCAGGAGGGGTTATGTTCACCCCAGATCTTCAGGATGCTCTAGTCCGATCAGGCTTTATGGACAGTGTCGCTAGAGCGGGTTTGCTGCCAGTAGCACCTGCCACTTCTCAGGCTGGAGGAGGGGTTCAGACTCCTGCTACGTGTACTCTGGAGCAGGTAGCTCCCCGGACTCAGGTTCTAGTGGTTCCGCCCGCAGTGGCAACTCAGACAGGTATTACAGCTCAGGCTGGTGATGGAGCGGCCATGTCTTCGGATGCTTTGTGGAGACTTGATCGGTTCTCCAAGCTTTTCACCACCACTTTCAGCGGTGCTTCATCGGAGGATCCCCAGGATTTTCTATTCAGTTGTCATGAGATTCTCAGGACTATGGGTATAGTGGAGACCAACGGGGTCGATTTTTGCACCTTCAGGCTTGCAGGATCCGCCAAGATTTGGTGGAGAGATTATTGCCTAACTAGACCAACAGGGTCTCTAGCTTTGACATGGGATCAGTTCGCGGAGTTATTCTTGGAGAATTTTCTCCCCGTCACTCAGCGGGAGGCACTTCGTAGGCAGTTTGAGCACCTCCAGCAGGGCTCCATGACAGTTACATAGTATGCGACTAGATTTGTTGACTTGGCACGTCATGCAGTTGTGATACTCCCTACAGAGCGAGAGAGGGTTCGGAGATTCATTGATGGATTGATTCAGCCGATCCTTCTTCAGATGGCCATGGGAGTTGGTAGTGATATTTCCTTTCAGGAGGCGTCCAACACAGCCCGCAGAGTTGAGATGGCCCTCAAACGGGGAGGTGGTCAGATGTCAGACAAGAGGCCTCGTCATTCTGGTAGATTCAGTGGTACCTCATCTGGAGGTAGGGATTTCTATGGTAGGGGTCACGCACCGAGGCCCTTTCAGTCTGCGCTTCAGGTTTCTCATGGTGCTCCAGGTAGCGGAGGTTCTCATCAGTATTATTCAGATCAGCAGCCTATCAGTGCACCCCCACTTCAGAGCTTCAGGGGAGGACATTTAGGTCGACAGGGCTAGCAGTCGCAGCAGCCGAGATCTTGTTATGGTTGTGGTGACCACGGTCATATTGTCAGGTTTTGCCCTCGAGCATCGGGCAGCTCTCAGCAGCAGGGTCCTCGCCCCATGATTCAAGTAGCAGGTGATCCACAGCCCGCCCATCTAGCTAGAGGCGGGGTAGGGATCATAGAGGTTGAGGTAAGGACCGTAGAGGTGGAGCTCGGACCGGCAGAGGCAGAGGACAACCAATGGTTGATCGTCCTAGAGATGCAGTTCAGGGAGGTGGGGCCCAGCCCTGTGCCATCCAGGTCAGAGGCTGAGTCTTCCGATGCAGTTATTACAGGTACTATTCTGGTCTGTGACAGAGATGCATCAGTGCTATTTGACCCTAGGTCTACGTATTCATATGTGTCGTCTTATTTTGCTCCATACATGGCTATGCCTAGTGATGCCTTGGGCATTCCTGTATATGTATCTACACCAGTGGGTGATTCTATAGTGGTCGACAGAGTCCATCGTTCCTATGTAGTGGTATTTGAGGGTCTTGAGACCCGTGTTGATCTATTGCTTCTAGATATGGTTGATTTTGATGTTATATTGGAGATGGATTGGTTGTGCTCATATCATGCGATCTTGGATTGTCACGCCAAGACCGTGACCTTGGCTATACCGGACTTTCCCCAATTAAAGTGGAGAGGGACCCCGGGACATGCCACCCGTAGTGTTATCTCATATTTTAAGGCTCGACGCATGGTCGAGAAGGGGTGTTTAGCTTATTTGGCATATGTTCATGATTCCAGCACAGAGGTTCCTTCTATTGACTTAGTTCCTATTGTTCGGGAGTTCCTAGAGGTTTTCCCTTCAGACCTGCCGGGTATGCCGCCCGACAGGGATATTGATTTTTTTATTGATCTGGCTCTAGGCACGCATCCCATTTCTATCCCGTCGTATCGTATAGCCTCGCCAGAGCTGAAAGAGTTAAAGGATCAGTTGCAAGATTTGCTTGAGAAGGGTTTCATCAGGCCTAGTGTTTCTCCTTGGGGTGCGCCAGTTCTATTTGTGAAGAAAAAGGATGGATCGATGAGAATGTGCATTGATTACCGGCAGTTGAACAAGGTGACGATAAAGAACAAGTATCCACTGCCGAGGATTGATGATTTGTTTGACCAGTTGCAGGGTGCGAAGGTGTTTTCAAAGATAGATTTGAGATCGGGCTATCATCAGCTGAGGATTAGGGCGTCTGATGTCCCTAAGACAGCATTTCGCACTCGGTACGGGCATTATGAGTTTTTGGTCATGTCATTTGGGTTGACCAATGCCCCAGCAGCATTTATGGAGTTGATGAACCGAGTGTTCAGGCCTTATTTAGACTTGTTCGTGATAGTCTTCATTGATGATATTCTTGTGTACTCCCGCAGTCAGGAGGAGCACGAGCAGCACCTCAGAGTGGTTCTTCAGACTCTGAAGGATAGTCAGTTGTATGCCAAGTTCTCGAAGTGCGAGTTCTGGTTGAGTTCAGTTGCATTTCTGGGTCATGTAGTATCAGCAGAGGGCATTCAGGTAGACCCGAAGAAGATTGAGGCAGTCAAGAATTGGCCTCGACCAGCTTCAGCGAGTGAGATTCGGAGTTTCTTGGGGTTAGCCGGTTATTATCGTCGATTTGTGGAGGGATTCTCATCTATAGCAGCCCCGATGACCAGGTTGACCCAGAAGGGTGCTCAGTTCCAGTGGTCAGACGAGTGCGAGGAGAGCTTTTAGAAGCTCAAGACAGCTCTGACTACGGCACCGATCTTGGTTTTGCCCTCAGGTTCAGGGCCTTATACAGTTTATTGTGATGCTTCTCGTATTGGGCTTGGCGCAGTATTGATGCAGGATGGAAGGGTCATTGCTTATGCTTCGAGGCAGTTGAAGATTCACGAGAAGAACTACCCATTCCATGATCTAGAGTTGGCAGCCATTGTTCATGCGTTGAAGATTTGGAGGCATTACTTATATGGTGTGACGTGTGAGGTGTACACTGATCACAAGAGTCTGCAATACTTGTTCAAGCAGAAAGAGTTGAACTTGAGGCAGCGGAGATGGTTAGAGCTATTAAAGGATTATGATGTTACTATTTTGTACCACCCGGGGAGAGCCAATGTGGTGGCGGATGCATTGAGTAGGAAGTCAGCCAGCATGGGTAGTCTTGCTTATGTTCCGGTCAGCCAGAGACCGCTTGCTTTGGATATTCAGGCCTTGGCCAATCGGTTTGTGAGGTTGGACATTTCTGAGCCTAGCCGAGTTTTAGCTTGCACTGTCGCTCGTTCTTCATTATTGGAGCGTATCCGTGATCGGCAGTTTGATGATCCTCATTTATGTGTCCTGAGAGTCACTGTGCAGCGTGGAGGTGCCACGAAGGTGACTTTAGACGCGGATGGTGTTTTGAGGTTTCAGGGGCGAGTATGTGTTCCCAATGTCGATGGTATTCGAGAGTTAATCTTCGCGGAGGCCCATAGTTCTCGGTATTCTATTCACCCGGGCGCCGCGAAGATGTATCAGGACTTGCGGTAGCATTATTGGTGGCATAGATGAAGAAGGACATTGATGCATATGTGGCTCGGTGTTTTAATTGTTAGCAGGTCAAGTATGAGCATCAGAGGCCTGGTGGTGTGTTTCAGAGGATTGAGCTTCCCAAGTGGAAGTGGGAGCGGATTACCATGGACTTCGTTACTGGACTTCCGGTGACCCGGAAGAAGTTTGATGCTATCTGGGTCATTGTTGATAGGCTGACCAAGTCAGTACATTTCATTCTTGTTGCCACCACCTATTCATCAGAGAGGCTAGCTGAGATCTACATTCGGGAGATTGTTCGCCTTCATGGAGTGCCGGCATCTATCATTTCGGACCGAGGTACGCAGTTTACCTCGCGCTTTTGGAGAGCAGTTCAGCAGGAGTTAGGCACCCAGGTTTAGTTGAGTACAACATTCCATCCTCAGACAGACGGTCAATCCGAGAGGACTATTCAGACATTGGAGGATATGCTCCGAGCCTGTGTTATCAATTTTGGAGGCTCTTGGGACCAGTTTCTACCTTTAGCAAAGTTCGCCTACAACAACAGCTACCAGTCCAGCATTCAGATGGCTCCTTATGAGGCATTATATGATAGGCGATGTCGGTATCCAGTTGGATGGTTTAAGCCGGGAGAGGCTCGGTTATTGGGTACAGATTTAGTCCAGGAGGCCTTAGACAAGGTCAAGATCATTCAGGACAGGCTTCGTTCGGCTCAGTCACGGCAAAAGAGTTATGCGGATCGCAAGGTTCGAGATATAGCTTTCATGGTTGGTGAGCGAGTATTGCTCCGTGTATCGCCTATGAAGGGCGTGATGAGATTTGGGAAGAAGGGCAAGCTTAGCCCTAGATTCATTGGCCCATTTGAGATTCTTGATCGCGTGGGAGATATGGCGTATAGGCTTGCCTTGCCACCTAGCTTGTCAGTCGTGCATCCAATGTTTCATGTGTTTATGCTTCGGAGGTATCACGGAGATCCTACCCACGTGTTAGATTTCAGCACTGCCTAGTTGGACAAGGATCTGTCCTACGAGGAGGGGCCGGTAGCTATTCTAGACCGGTAGGTTCGACAGTTGAGGTCGAAGAGTTTTCCTTCAGTGCGTGTTCAGTGGAGAGGTCAGCCTCTTGAGGCATCGACCTGGGAGTCCGAGTTTGGTATGCGGAGCCGTTACCCTCATCTATTTCCTGACTCAGGTACTTCTTTCTTTTGTCTGTTCGAGGACGAACGATTGTTTTAGAGGTGGAGAATGTGACGACCCAAAGGGTCATCACCATATTTCTCCCTTTCTTCGCGCTTCCGAGGCCTTGGAAACCTCGATGGTGGTTACCTCAATTTGCGTGCGCAGTCCGGGCGTGAAACCGGAAAGTTTTTATGTTAAAATATGTGAATTATGTGAAAAAATTGAGGAATTTTGATATTAATATTGATATAGTTGACTTTGGTCAACATTTTTGGTAAACGGACCAGGATCCGTGATTTGACGTTTCCGGAAGGTCCGTAGAAAAATATGGGACTCGGGCATATGCCCGGAGTCGAAATCCGAGGTCCAGAACCACGGTAAAAGAATTTTTCTGTTAAATTATTTTCTGAAATTATTAAGGAAAAATAGAAATGAAAATGAGTTAGAAAATATAGGTACCGGGCTCGTATTTGGTTCCGACGCCCGGTACATGGTTTAAATATACGTTAAGCGCTTTCTGTGAAATTTGGTCGAAATCGAACGTCGTTTGACGTGTTTCGGACCCAAATAGACAAATTTGGAAGTTATGAACTTTGAAATGAAAATTTTGAGTTTTGGGGTTTGATTCCTTGATTTTGATGTTATTTTGGCG